>PVJC01044339.1:0-14148 GCA_004026665.1 Murina feae
TCTTTTTTTATTCCAGATGAATTTTTGGAGAGTTCGTTCTAGGTCTGTAAAATATGCCGTTGGTATTTTAATGGGGATTGCGTTGAATTTATAGATTGCTTTGGGTAGTATTGACATTTTAATGATATTGATTCTACCAATCCATGAACATGGTATGTTCTTCCATCTGTTTATGTCTTCCTCTATCTCTTTTTTCAACTTCCTGTAGTTTTCTGAGTAGAGGTCTTTTACCTCTTTAGTTAAATTTATTCCTAGGTATCTTAGTTTTTTTGGTGTGATGGTAAATGGGATTGTTTTTTTAGTCTCTCTTTCTGCACATTCATTATTGGTGTACAAAAATGCCATAGATTTCTTGATGTTAATTTTGTATCCTGCTACATTGCCAAATTCATTTATTAAGTCTAATAATTTTTTGATGGAGTCTTTAGGGTTTTCTATGTACAATATCATGTCATCTGCAAATAAGGAGAGTTTTACTTCTTCTTTTCCAATTTGGATGCCTTTTATGTCTTCTTCTTGTCTAATCGCGATGGCTAATACTTCCAATACTACGTCAAACAGGAGTGGTGAGAGTGGGCAACCCTGTCTTGTTCCTGTTCTAAGGTGAAATGGTTTTAGTTTTTGCCCATTGAGTATGATGTTGGCTGTGGGTCTGTCATAAATAGCTTTTATTATGTTGAGGTAAGATCCTTCTATTCCTATCTTGCTGAGAGTTTTTATCAAAAACGGATGCTGGATTTTGTCAAATCCTTTTTCTGCATCAATTGATATGATTAAGTGGTTTTTATCTCTTAATTTGTTTATGTGATGTATCACATTTATTGATTTGCGGATATTGTACCATCCTTACATCCCTGGGATAAATCCTACTTGGTCGTGGTGTATGATCCTCCTGATGTACTGTTGGATCCGATTTGCTAGGATTTTGTTGAGGATTTTGGCATCTATATGTTCATGAGGGATATTGGCCTGTAATTCTCTTTCATTGTGTTGTCTTTGTCTGGTTTTGTATTAGGGTAATGCTGGCTTCATAGAATGAGTTTGGAAGTGTTCCATCCTCTCGAATTTTTTGGAATAGTCTGAGGAGGATAGGTTTCAGTTCTTCCTTATATGTTTGGTAAAACTCCCTTGCGAAGCATCTGGCCCTGGGCTTTTGTTTGCTTGGAGCTTTTTTATTACTGCTTCAATTTCTTCCATAGTGATTGGCCTATTGAGATTTTAGATTCTTCCTGATTGAGTTTTTGAATGTTGTACTTTTCTAGGAATATGTCCATTTCCTCAAGGTTGTCCAGTTTGTTGGAGTAGAGTTGTTCATAGTATTCTTTTACAAACCTCTGTATTTCTGTAGGGTCTGTTGTTATTTCTCCTTTTTCATTTATGATTTTGTTTATTAGGGTCCTCTCTCTTTGCTTCTTGGTGAGCCTGGCTAGAGGTGCATCAATCTTGTTTATCCTTTCAAAGAACCAGCTCTTGGTTTCATTGATCTTTTGTATTGTCTTCTTGGTCTCCATGTCATTTATCTCCGCTCTGATTTTTATAATTTCCTTCCTTCTGCTTACACTGGGCTTTTCTTGTTGCTCTCTTTCTAAATCTTTGAGTTGCAGGGTTAGATAATTTATTATCATTGTTTCTTGTTTTCTACAGTAGATTTGTAGAACTATGAATTTCCCTCTCAAGACTGCTTTCACTGTGTCCCATAGATTTTGGATTGTTGTGTTTTCATTGTCGTTTGTTGCAATGATGTTTTTTATTTCTTCTTTGATCTCTGTGGTAACCCAGTCATTGTTTAATAGCATGCTGTTTAGTCTCCATGTGTTTGATTTTTTTGGTTTGTTTTTATTGTGGTTGATTTCCAGTTTTATGCCTTTGTGATCTGAGAAGATGCTTGATATGATTTCTATCTTCTTGAATTTGAAGAGACTTTGCCTGTGCCCCAAAATATGGTCTATCTTTGAGAATGACCCATGTGCACTTGAAAAGAATGTATATTCTGCTGTGTTGGGATGAAATGGTCTATAAATGTCAATGAAATCCATCTCATACAGTGTGTCCTTTAGAGCTTCTGTTTCATTGTTAAGTTTTTGTCTGGAAGATCTATTCGGTGAACTCAGTGAGTTGTTGAAGTCCCCTACTATGACTGTATTATTGTTGATCTCTCCATTAAAGTCCTCTAGAAGTTTTTTTAAATATATTTAGGTGTTCCTGTGTTGGGTACATATATGTTTACCAAGGTTATGTCCTCTTGTTGGATTGATTCCTTTAGTATTATGTAGTGACCTTTATTGTCCTTTGTGATGGTCTTCCTTTTAAAGTCTATTTTGTTGGATATGTGTATTGCTACTCCAGCTTTTTTTTTCCATTGGCATGGAAAATTTATTTCCATCCCTTCATGCTCATCCTGTGTGTGTCTTTTGTTTTGAGGTGGGTCTCTTGTATATAGGAATATAGTTGAGTGATGTTTTTGTATCCATTCAGCTACCCTATGCCTTTTGATTGGAGCATTTAATCAATTTACACATAGGTTATTATTGATAGGTACTTATTTATTGTCATTTTAATTCTGTATGGTTAGATTTCTCTCTCTGTTTCTTCTCATTACAGCAATCCCTTTAGTGTTTCTTCTAATGCAGGCTTGATGGTGATGTTCTCCTTTAGTCTCTTTTTGTCTGGGAAGCTCTTCATTTGACTGTCTATGTTGAATGATAGCCTTGCTGGATATAGTAATCTTGGTCTCTGATCCTTGCTTTCCATTACCTTGTGTACTTCATGCCATTCCCTTCTGGCCTGTAGAGTTTCTGCTGAGAAATCGGGTGTCAGCCTTTTTGGAACTCCTTTGTAGGCAATAGTTTTCTTTTCTCTTGCTGCTTTTAAGATTCTCTCCTTGTCTTTAAATTTTGGCATTGTAATTATGATGTGCCAGGGTGTGGGCATGTTTGGGTTCCCCTTGCTTGGGATTCTCTGTGCTTCCTGAAATTGTGTTTTTCCTTTACCGGATTATTTCTGCCATTATTTCTTCAAGCTCGTTCTCTATGTTTTTTGCCCTTTCTGCCTCTTCTGGCACACCTGCTATTCTAATATTGTTATATTTCAAATTGTCCATAGCTTCCTAAAATTTCCCTCCTATTTTTTTTCTATTTGGTTTTCTGATTGAAAACCAATGCTGTCTTCTAATTCACTGATTTGATCCTGAGCTGCCCCTGATCTGCTGTGTATTCCTTCCAATGTATTCATTTGTGTTATGTCATTCTTTATCTCAGACTGTTCTTTTTTCATAGTTACTATATCTTTTTTCATGCTGTTGAGCATCTTTACCATCATTACTCTGAACTCTCAGTTAGATTTCTTATCTCTGCTTCATGTATCTCTTCTTGAGAATTCTCTAGTTCTTTCACTTGGGGGTTGTTTCTTTGTCTCCTCATTTTGGCTTTCTGTTTGGGTTTGTGACTATGTATTGTGTAGTCTCTACTCCTCAATCTCTAATGCAGGACAGTGTTAAAGGCTATTTCTGACTAATTAAATAAGGCAAAGACTCAAAGCCTCCAGAGACTACCTCTGCCTATTGCCCCCCAGGCAGTTGTCCTCAGGTGTGCAAAAGTTTTCTTTTTTCAACAGGGTGGGGCAGTTGCTACTGTCTGGAGGCTAATTGTTATTTTTAATACCTTCGGTGGCCTCAAGGCAAGGTATTTTCCAGTAGGGTGTGGCAACTGTCTTCCCCCGCAGGCAAGACAAATGTCTATGTGGGAATGATGTCCTCTATTGTATGAAGGAATGACTCAGCCCAGGAAACTTGGGGTGTCTGCCTTCTGAGCTCTATCCTCTGAGTCTCCCAGTCCTGGCTTATGCTCTCACAACTCCAGTCCACTTCACCCTCCCTCTGCCAGAGTACAAGGTGGGTGGCTTTACAGGGAATTTTGTGTGTTGGCCCTTTAAGAGTATTCCTGAATTCTCAACTGTTACTCCCTGGCAGGCAGCACCCCACTGCTTTTTACACTCAGATGTTTTATGAGTACCCTCCTCAGTTTTGTTCCTTTCTGCTAGGGGGGCCAGCTTGGGGATTAGATCCCATAGTTCTAAGTGGCAAGCCTCCACAGCTGAGATACCTCTCTGGGACTTCAGTTGCTATCTGTGGACACCCATCTAGCCCTTTCTCACCTTCGCCCCTCCTACCAGTCTCGATATGGTCTCCACTTTTGTTCCTCAGGTATCAGGGTTCTCTCCTGTGAGTTTTCCATTGATTATTCAGGAAGTTTTTCTGTATTTTAGTTGTAATCCAGTTTGTTCCTGGAAGCATGTCCGTGCAACATCCACTTACTCTGCTGCCATTTTTAATCCTCTCTAACTCGTTATTTTAACAATAAATTTCAGATTGCTCCACAAGGGGATGGGTGTCACTACTTAAAATTTGTCCTAGGTCCACAAATGCACACACTTACTCTTTCAGAAAATTTTGTATTTTTTATTTTTGTTTTTAATATTTATTTGCAATTACAATATACAATTCAGTATTATTTCATTTTGATTTCAGGTATACAGCATAGAAATTGGACAATCATACTGTATTTTACAAAGTGTTCACCCCAATATTTTCAGAACCAATCTGGCACCATACACAGTTATTACAATGTTAATTGGCCATATTCCTCATGTTGTACTTTATATCCCAGGACTATTTTGAAACTACCAATTTATACTTCTTAATCCCTTTGCCTTTTTCAACCAGTCCCCCAATCTCCGTCCCATCTAGCAACAATTAGTCTCTTCTCTGTATCTCTGAGTCTCTTTTCTATTCATATAAAGTGTACTTTAGATTTCACATATTAGTAAAATCGTATGATGTTCGTCTTTATCTGAATTACTTATTTCACTTAGTATATAGTACCAACTGGGTCCATTCATGTTGTCACAAGTGGCAATATTTCATTCTCTTGTATAGCCTAGTAATATTGCATTGTATATATTATGTATATATGTACCACCACATTTTTATCTACTTTTCTGTTGATGGACACTTAGGTTGCTTCTATATCTGGAATATTTAAATAACACTGCAATGAACATATGGATGCATATATTGTTTTAAATTATTGTTCTGGGTTTCTTTGCATATCTTCTCAGGAATTGGAATGGCTAGATCATAAAGCAGTTCCATTTAATATTTTTAGGACCCCCCCCCCCAATTCTGTTTTCCTGAGTGGCTGCATCAGTCTGCATTGGGCCAACAATACATGTGGGTTCCCTTTTCTCCACATCCCCTCCAACACTTATTGCTTGTGGATTTATTGATGATAGCTATTCTGACATGTTTGAGGGGATATCTCATTGTAGTTTTTATGTACATTTCTCTGATAATTAGTGACATTGAGCATCTTCTCATATGTCTACTGGCCACCTGTAAGTCTTGATTTCCTCCCTTCAGGTCCTCTGACTAGTTTTACTTAGATCTCTTATTTTTGTCTTTGTTTTGGTGTTGAGTTGTATGACTTATTAAAATGTTTGGATATTGACACTGTAAGATGTATCATTGGTGAATATCTTCAGTAGGTTGCCTTTTCACTTTGTTGATGCTATCCTTTGCTGTTCGAAACCTTTTTAGTTTCTGTTCTATCACCAAGAGAACATAGCTCATAAAAAATACTGCAAGGGGAAATGTAATAGATTTTACTGCCTGTGTTTCCTGCTAGAAGTTTTATGGATTTGAGTCCTACATTTAAGTCTTTAACTCATTTTGTGTTTATTCTTGTGTATATGGTGTAAGAAGTCAGTTTAGTTTCATCTTTGTTCATTATCTGCCCAATTTTCCCAACTCCATTTACCGAATAAACTGTCTTTACACCATTGCATGTTCTCGCCTCCTTTGTCAAATATTAATAGATCATAGAGGCATGGGTTTGCTTCTGGGTTTTCAAATGTGTTCCACTGATGTATATGTCTTTATTTTATGCTTCTACCATTGCTGTTTTGATTACTATAATCTTTGTATTATACTTTGACATTGGGTAATGTGATACCTCCAACTTTGTTTTTCTCTCTCAAGATTGCTGTGGAACTTCAGGGTCTTTGAGGGTCCATATAAATTTTGGGGTTCATTCTTGTTCTGTGCACTATGTGTTGGGTACTTTGATAGGAATTGTGTTGAATCTATACAGATTACTTGGAGTAGTATGGACATTTTAATGACATTACTTCTTCCTATCAATGAGCATGGTATAGTCTCCCATTTACTGATATATCAACATTTTCAGTTTTTTTTAATTTTCCAAGTACAGGATTTTTGTATTTTTTACCTCAGTAGTTAAATGTATTCCTAGGTATTTTTTCAAAGCAATCGTAAGTGGGATTTTTTTCTTAGTTTACCTTACTGATAGTTCTTTATTGGTGTTACCAGAATTCAGCCAATTCTGGATATTTGTTTTGTATCCTGCTAACTTCCTGAATTTATTTATCAGTTCTAATAGTTTTCTAATGAAATGTTTAGGGTTCTCTGTACAGTATCATGTCATTAGAAGATAAATGACAGGTTTATTTTCTTGTTTCCTATTTATGTGCCTTTTATTTTTTACTAGGAGCCCGGTGCACAAAAATTTGTGCACTCAGAGGGGTGGGTCCCTCAACCCGACCTGTGTCCTCTCGCATTCTGGGACCCCCTCGGGGGATGTCCACCTGTTGGCATGCCTGGCCAGCCTGGGTGAGGAGCTGATCGCTGTTTGTAGGCTCCCATTGACCCAACGTCCCAGTGAGGCTGGATGGAATCAGGTTTCTGGAGTTTATTTATCTTCTATAATTGAAACTTTGTTGCCTTGAGCGGAGGCCTAAGCAGGCAACGAAGCCTCCTGTTTGCTTCAGCTCTGTGGCTTCTATAATTTCTTTCATCACTGGTGCAACGGAAGCCTCCTGTTTGCTCTAGCTCCATGGTGGCTGGCTGCCATCTTGGCTGAGTTAATATGCATACAGCCGCTCTGATTGGCTGGTGGGCGTGGTTTAGGTGTAACGGAGTGGTGGTCAATTTGCATATTACTCTTTTATTATATTAGGTTTTTTTTCTGATGGTTATGGCTAGGCTTTCCAGTACTATCCTATATAATAAAGGGCTAATATGCAAATTGTCCACTGAGGAGTTCAACTGACCAGGAGTTCGACTGCTCACTATGACGTGCACTGATCAGCAGGGGGTGGTGCAGAATGAAGGAAGGACCCAATCAGCCCTGATCACCGACCAGGCCTAGGGACCCTACCCATGCATGAATTTCATGCACCGGGCCTCTAGTGTTGAATAAAAATGGTGAAAATAGGAAAGTCCATTCCTTGTTACTACTCTTAAGGGAAATTGTTTTTTATTTTTAAATTTTATCCTGTGCTTGCTTCAATAGCACATGTACTAAAATTGGAACAATACAGAGAAGGTTGGCATGGCCCCTCTTCAAGGACAACAGGCAAATTCAAGAGCTTTCTATATTTTTTTTTAATTATCCATTCAGTTCTATTTTATATTGCTTTCAGGTATACAAATTAGTGATTAAATAATCATATATTTTACACAGTGTTCTGATTCAATATTTACAGTACCCATATATAATTATTATAATGCTATTGACTATATTTTCTATGCTTTCCTTTACATCTTTATAAGGGAAATGCTTTTAGTTTTTCCCCATGAGGTTAGCTGTGGGTTTATCCTATAGAGCCTTTATTATGTTAAGCTATGATTCCTTTATTCTCACTTTTCTAAGTTTTTATCATAAGGAAGTGCTGGATTTTATCAAATTCTTTTTCTGCTATATATATAATCATATATTTATCCTTCATTTTGTTTATGTGGTGTGTCATGTTAATTGATATATGGATATTATTCTAAACTTACATACCTAGAAGAAATCACTCTTAATCATGGAATATGAACTTTCCAATTTATTGAAGAGTTTGGTTTGCCAATACTTGGTTGAGATTTTTTGCATCTGTGTTCATTAGCGATTTTGTTCATCCATGTGCATTGGCCTGTACTTTTCTTTCTTGTTGTGTCTTTATCTGGTTTTAGAATTAGAATAATGCTGCCCTTGTGCAATGAGCTTGGAAGTTTTCCCTCCTCTTGAATCTTTTTGGAATAGTTTGAGAAGGATAGGTGTTATGTTGTCTTTGAAAGTATGGTTCACCTGTGAAATCATGGGTCTAAGACTTTTGTTTTTGGAAGATTTTTATTTCAGCTTTGATTTCATTAGGTGTAATAGGTCTATTCAGCTTTTCTGCTGCTTCTTGATTCCATTTTGGAAGATTGAATGTTTCCAGGGATTCATACATTTCTTCCAGATTCTCCAACTGTTGGTATATAATTGTTCCAAATATTTTCTTACAACTTTTTGTATTTCTGTGGTGTCGGTTGTTACCTCTCATTCATTTCTGATTTCATTTATTTGAGTCTTCTTTCTTTTTTTCTTGAAGTGTCTGATTCAAGGATTATCGACACTTGTTTATCTTTTCAAAGAACCAGCTCTTATTTTATTTACCTCTTTATTGTAAAAAAATTAATTTAAATTCTTTACTGTTTAAAATATTACATAAGTTTCCTTTTTCCCCCATTGACTTCTCCCTGGCCACCCCCACCCCCCTGTACATGCCCTCACCACCCTTCCCCCTCCCCCCCAGTCTGTGTCCATTGGTTATGCTCTTATGCATGCATATAAGTCCTTTGGTTGATCTCTTACCCCCTCACCTCCAGCCTTCCCTCATAGGTTGGACAGTCTGTTTAGTGCATTTATGACTCTGGTTCTATTTTTGTTCCTCAGTTTATGTTGTTCATTATATCCTACAGATGAGTGAGAACTTGTGATATTTATCTTTCTCTGACTAGCTTATTTTGCTTAGCATAATGCTCTCAAGTTTCATCCATGTTGTTGCAAATGGTGAAAGTTCCTTCTTTTTCAAAGCAGCATCGTATTCAATTGTGTAGAGGTACCACAGTTTTTGAATCCACTCATCTGCTGATGGGCACTTAGGCTGTTTCCAAATCTCAGCTATTGGAAATTGTGCCGCTATGAACATAGGGGTGCATATATCCTTTCTGATTGGTGTTTCTGGTTTCTTGGGATATAGTCCTAGAAGTAGGAATACTGGATCAAATGAGAGTACCATTTTTAACGTTTTGATTAAGCTCCATACTGTCTTCCATAGTGGTTGCACCAGTCTGTATTCCCACCAGCAGTGCAGGAGGGTTCCTTTTTCTCCACATCCTTGCCAGCACTTGTCATTTGTTGATTTGCTGATGATAGCCATTCTGACAGGTATGAGATAGTATCTCAATTGTCATCTTAATTTGCATCTCTCAGACAATTAGTGACTTTGATTATGTTTTCATGTATCTCTTTGCCTTCTGTATGTCTACTTTTGAAAAGTATCTATTTAGGTCTGCTGCCCATTTTTTTATTGGATCCTTTATCATTAAAATGTCCACACTACCCAAAGTAATATACAGATTCAATGCAATCCCCATTAAAATACCAATGGCATATTTCAAAGATCTAAAACAAACTGTCCAAAAATTCATCTGAAAATTTAGAAAGACCCTCAATAGCCACAGAAATCCTGAGGAAGAAGAACAAAGTTGGAGGGATCACAATACCAGATATCAAGCTATATTACTAAGCCATGGTTCTCAAAACTGCCTGGTACTGGCACAAGAACAGACATAGAGACCAATGGAACAGAACAAAGAACCCAGAAATCAACACAAGCCATTATGCTAAATTAATGTTTGACAAAGGAGGCAAGAACACACAATGGAGTTAAGACAGTCTCTTCAATAAATGGTGTTGGGTAACTTAGACAGATACATGCAAAAAAGTGAAATTAGATCACCAACTTACACTATACACAAAAACAAACTCAAAATGGCTAAAGGACTTGAATGTAAGATGGAAAACCATAAAAATCTTACCAGACTCCATAGGCAACAAAATAAACATATGTCACAGCAATATCTTTACAGACACAGCTCCTAGGGCAGTGGAGACTAAGGAGAAAATAAACCAATGGGACTACATCAAGATAAAAAACTTCTGCACAAAAAAAAACACACAAAACAACAAGAAAGCCCACTGCAAGGGAGAACATATTTGCCAATGTTATTTCTGATAAGGGCTTAATCTCCAAAATTTACAGAGAATATATACAACTTAACAAAAGGAAGATAAATAATCCAATCAAAAATGCTGGAAGCTTTTTGATGACTGCTTCAATTTCCTCCTTAGTTATTGGCCTGTTGAGATTTTTTTATTATTCTTGATTGAGTTTTGGAAGGTCATGTTTTTCTAGGAATATGTTCATTTCCTTGAGGCTGTTTAGTTTATTGGAGTAGAGTTGTTCATAGCATTTTTTTATAATCTTTTGTATTTCTGTGGGGTCTGGTGTTATTTCACCTCTTTCATTTCTGATTTTGTTTATTTGGGTCCTCTCTCTTTGTTCCTTGGTGAGCCTGGCTAGAGGTTAATCAGTCTTGTTTATCCTTTCAAAACGAATCAGCTCTTGGTTTCATTAATCTTTTATATTGTTGGGGGTTTTTTGTCTCTATTTCATTTATTTCTGCTCTGATTTTTATTATCTCCTTCCTTCTGCTCACTCTGGGCTTTTCTTGTTGGTCTCTTACTAATTTTTTAAGTTTTAGAGTTAGATTATTACCAGTGTTTTTGTTTTTGTTTTTGTTTTTAAAGTAGGCCTGTAATGCTATTTATTTCCCTCTCAGGACTGCTTTCACTGTGTCCCATAGGTTATGGATTGTTGTGTTTTCATTAGCATTCATTTCCAGGATGTTTTTAATTTCTTTGATATCTTTGGTAACTCAATCATTATTTAAAGCATGCTATTAAGTCTCCAATTGTTTGGATTTTTTATTGTTTTTATTGTAGTTGAATTCTAGTGTTATGCCATTGTGGTCTGAGAATATGCTTCATATGATTTCAGTCTTCTTGAATTTGGGGTTCTCTAAGCTTCTTGGACTTATAAGTCTATTTCTTTCACCAGGTAGGGGAAGTTTTCTGTCATTATTTCTTCAGCTATGTTTTCTATATCTTGCTCTCTCTCTTCTTCTGGCACTCCTATAATTCTGATGTTGGTACGCTTGAAGTTGTCCCAGAGACTCCTTACACTATCTTCATATTTTTGGATTCTTTTTCCTTTTGGCTTTTCCGGCTGGGTGGGTTTTGCTTCTTCATATTTCATATCTTTGACTTGATTCTTGCGATCCTCTCCGTCTGCTGTTGGATTTCTGTATATTATTTATTTCAGTCAGTGTATGCTTAATTTCTAGCGGGTCCTTTTTCATATCCTCGAGGGTCTCACTAAATTTATCAGTGGTCTCTAGAAAATTCTTGAAAAACCTTATAACCGTGGTTTTGAACTCTATATCCAGTCGTTTGTTTTCCTCCATTTCTGTCATTTGTGACCTGTTTTTTTGTCTCTGCATTTTGGCTGCTTATCTGCGTTGATAGAATGGCTTTCTGTGCTAGGTGTCCTATAGGGCCGAGTGGCTTAGCCTCCCCAATTACCTGAGGTGGGCACTCTTGGTGCACTGCTTTGTCGACTTTGTGCACAGTCTTGTTGTAGCTAAGCCTTGATTATTGTTGATATCACTGGAAGGGATTGACCTCCAGGCCGCTTGGCTATGAGAATCAGCTGTGTCTATGGTGGGAGAACTTTTGTGCTGGAGACACCCTTATAGGGCAAGACTTGCTTCAGTGGGGTTTTGGTGCTCACTGAGTATGCCCCTGAGTGTGTCCCTTTTGGTTCTGAGGAGTTGTAATCTGGGTGGTCCCCCTCTGACCACTGGGTAAACTGGCTCTTGGATCTCTAAGGAGATGCTATTTTAGCTTCTGCCTGAGGCTACCCAGCCTTTTATATGCAAAAGCCTCTGTGTGCAGCTTGGGTGGGATGGGTTGGGGTCTCCGAGAATCAACAGGGTGGAGCAAACAGCTATGGCTGATTCTCAGCCTTGCCCTAAGAGGCACCAGGTCTCAGTGTCCCTCGGCACAACCAAGAGAAAGCTGCTCTGGAGTTCCTCCCGGTGCCAAACAGTCCAGCTTATCCCAGTATGAGTCTGGATCCCCAGAAACTCACCCAGAACTGTAGTTCAGATCCGTCAGGAGCTTGTGACTCCCTCCAGATTGAAAAAGGCAACCGCGTCCTCAGTTGCCAGTCTTTTCCACAAGCCCTTTCCGCACGCCTCTGCACTTCACTTCCATACCTCCTCTGAGTCTCAGTCTCTTTCTAGTTGTAGAATTTCCACTCAGCCAGCCTTCCTGTGGGTCTGGGTGGTGTCTGTTTTTTCTTTCATTGTGGTTTTGAAATGGTTGTGTGAGGCAGCAATTCCATGTGTTTACCTATGCCACCATCTTGGTTTTATGTATTTACTTTTTAAATTCTATTGTGTTTATTTTCATTCTAGTCTTTCTGATTTCCTTGTGACTTCAGGCTTTGTTGTTCTTTTTCTAGTTCCTTTAGATGTGATGGTAAGTTATTTACTTGAGGTTATATAATTATATTTTAATTATAATAAAAGTCCTATCCATAATGTACACTTCAGATTTCATTGATGGCTGATGCTCTCTACACATATTAATACATTATGGTCATATATAGGAAATGTACGTCTTGTGGCTGATCTTCACATTGTCATATACAGCAAGTTTCATAGTACAAAAAAACGATATGAAGTCCATCTTTCTATCAGACATATTGTCACACCAGATTACAGGCTTTTTTCATATTAAAAAACAGAATAAATTAAGATTAACATTTCCTAATTTATATGTCATGTTTACTGCTGAAATTGATAACTTTCTTTCTAAGGGACTGACCGTGAAGCAGATCTTCAAGAACTGGCAAAACTAATTACTAGGGCTGAGGGCGGAGATGATCCTGAAGTCATTGGGCATGCTTATACAAATCCAGAGGCCATTGAAATGCCAGAAAGAGGTATATTACTAATTAAGAAGGCAATTTATGTGTTTTCAGATTTTCATAATATCATACCTTTAATAACCAGAGATAGCATATTGTTACAGGAATAGACCTCTCAGGTAATGATATTTTGAACAGTAGTTCAGATCCCCAATAAATGACTGCCTGACTTACAGATAATCAGATACAGAAACACACTGGTTCAAAGCCAAATTGAATTCTAATATTTGAAAACATTTTCTTTTGAGTATAAGTACTTTAAACAACAAGTAATAAATTTTGAATTCTCTTGTGATTTCTGCAGTTAAAAATACATAATACATTTATAATAAATATTAGCTGTATGAAATATACTGAGACGCTGAAGTAGATTGTAGTACCATCTCTAATATAATTTGTAAAATTGTGGGAGAGTTCTTAGATTTATTAAATTAAATCTTTATAGTTGAAAACTATTATATTTGTACCCTTTCTTCCCCCATTGACCACTTCTAGCCCACCCCACCCCAGGCCTTCACTACTCTATTGTCTGTGTCCATGGATTATGCATATATACATGAAGTTCTTTGATCACTTCCTTACCCACCCATCATCCCCCACCTTCCCTCTGAGATTCCCCAGTCTGTTCTATGCTTTTATGTCTCTGGGTCTATTTTGTTCATCAGTTTATTTTGTTCATTGGGTTCCACATATGAGTGAGATCATATGACACTTGGCTTTCTCTGACTGGCTTATTTCGCTTAGCATAACATAGCTTTTTATCCACTCATCTGCTGATGGGCGCTTGGGCTGCTTCCAGATCTTAGGTATTATAAGTTGTGCTGCTATGAACATGGCGGTACATATATTCTTTTTGATTGGTGTTTCTGATTTCTTATGATATATTCCTAGAAGTGGGATCACTGGGTCAAATGGCAGTCCAATATTTTATTTTTTGAGGAAATAACGTACTATTTTTCATAATGGCTGCATTCCCACTTATTCTCTTTTCTCCACATCCTCACCAGTACTTACCATTGGTTGATTTGTTGATGATAGCCATTCTGAAGGGTGTGAGGTGATTTCTCATTGTCATTTTAATTTTCATCTCTCTGATGATCAGTGACTTTGAGCATTTTTTCAAATGTCTCTTGGGCATCTGTAGGTCCACTTTGGAGAAGTGTTTATTTAGGTCCTTTGCCCATTTTTTATTGGATTGTTTGTCTT
>PVJC01044340.1:0-14148 GCA_004026665.1 Murina feae
ATATTTAACATAATCTTGATGAAAGTCTGTTAGTAGTTTAGGATACTTCCTTTAACCTAAACTCATTTAAAGTTTAGGGGCTGGACTGTTTTGTTGCTTTTTGAAAAAAAGTCTTCTATTTTTCAAATATTAAAGCATTTAAAAATATTAGAATATTTTCTCCCCTCCTTTCAGATAACCAAAACACAGGTGACTCTCCATTGTTGTTCAGTGCTGGAAGTCAACTCCTAGTGTGGGCTGTTAACTCCATGGTAATGGAGAGGGCACATTTTAGCTCTTGGGAACTTGTTATAATTTTGTCTCATAACAGGAAACCAAGCTTGTTTCTTGTTGTTGAGCACAGTATTTGGTGACCAGCAGAAAAAAAGAACTTTCCAAATCAGATTTGGAGCCACTGCCATCTACAAGGTCTGTTTTATCTAGTAGGGTTTGTAGGGCCTAACAGACACAGGTGTATCCTGGCTGTGTGACTCTCTTCTCAGCCTCAGTCTCCTTATCCTACATAATAAAAGCCTAATATGCTAAATGTGTGGTCATCCGGTCAGCTGTTCAACCAATCAAAGTAATATGCTAATGATATGTTAAGGCTGCTCAACTGCTCGCTATGACATGCACTGACCACCATGGTGCAGACAGTTGACTGGTTGACCAGTTGCTATGATGTGCACTGACCACCAGGGGCAGATGCTTCCGCCAGTAGATTAGCTTGTTACTAGGGTCTGGCCAATCAGAACTGAGTGATATGGGCTGGACATGCCCTGGAGCCCTCCTGTGGTCCCTCCCTGGCTAGCCAACCTCCCGCCTCCCTCCCTGGCCCCGATTGTGCACCAGTGGGGTCCCTTGGCCTGGCCTGCGCCCTCTCGCATTCTGGGACCCCTCAGGGGATGTTGGAGAGCCTGTTTTGGCCTGATCCTGCAGGCCAGGCCTAGGGACCCCACTGGTGCAAGAATTTGTGCACCGGGCCTCTAGTCTTTGTATAAAAGTGCCTGTCATTTACTGTTAGTTTTCAAAGATGGTTAAACCTTCTCTTTGTTTCTGGATGGTAGGGTAAGGTTTGGGCATGGGTTTAGATGGGAAAGCCATCTATCTAAATGGCCGTCAAGGCTTGCTGTGAAGTCTGGGACTGGCCTGTATAGATTAGTGGTTAGAGATCTCTTTGAGAAATGGGAAAGCTCTAGCCCTTCTCCCCAGCAAGAAGCACATAACTGTTTCAGGAGGTATTTGGCTGCAGGGCCTTCAAGAAGCAGTTGTGGCCTGGCTAGACTTGGGTGATGGGTTGTCTTTGTTGACTTTCTAGAGGGCACAGAATGTGGGCCATGTAGGCCTGATACCCATGTGTGGGTCTGTGGTTTAGCCAGGAGGAAGGCCCGAGAAAGTTGATCTGTGTCTCTCTGCTTATATATATGAGAATCTATATCCAAAGAGAAGAATAAAAAAGAAACCAAACTCACTTATAATAATTGTCTTCTGACATGTAAAATTCTAAATGACTTATAATAATAAGGCTAGCAGAATGAAGTTGTTCATTTATGATTCATAGAACGATGGATATAAACACTAAGTTTTCCTTGGCTTAGGTCTCAGCATGCATATGTTCTGATTCTACTACATATGTAGAATTTTTATATAAAACAAAAGTGAGTTGGTGTGCATATGGGCGGATGTGTGCTATGGAAACAAAAACACAGTGGCCCTTTATATAGTTTTAAAATACAGAGTCATATTTTTTTCTGATTAAAACTAATACAGACCTATTTTGGAAAATTTGGGTAATAGGCAAAGCTATAAGGAAGAAAATGATCATCCTGTTTACATGGTCAGAATTATACATTTCATGTAATTTTTTTCTGCTTTTAAGTGTTTTTAAAATATTTTTTTATTGATATTTTTAGAGGAAGGGAGACAGAGAGAGAAACATCGATGAGAGAGAAACATTGATCGGCTGCCTCCTGCTCGTCCCCTACTGGGGATTTAGCCCGCAACCTGGGTATGTGCTCTGACAGAAAATCAAACCAGCAACCTCTTGGTGCATAGGACAGCACTCAACCTACTGAGCCACACCGCTGGGCATTCTGCTGCTTTTTAACATTTAACATATATTCTAAGCATTTCCCCCACACCATTAGTCACTTTCTCCAAACATCATTTTTTCATGCCTGTTGGAGTTCCATTATATGAATATACAACTCCTTTAAGCATGTGGTGTTTTGGAAAGCATGTAAGCTTTGACTTAGAAAAAAACCTGTCATTTCCTGGTTCTGAGTGACCTGTGGAGCCTAGGTTTCCTTATTTATAACATGGGAACAGAACAAGCCCCTTGTTGGGTTGCTGAGAGGATTCAGTGAAAATGGACATAACCTCGCACAGTGCGGGCCCTCAGCAATAACAGCTTCTGTTGCTGTTGGTGGCAGTGGCCCTGTTATCTGTGGGCCCTCATAGTGCGTGTGTGTGTTAAGAAGCAGCAGTCCAGCTCTGGCTTCATTTTTTAAACAAATTCTTTTCTCTGTTGCTGTAATTTGTTCTTTTGCGTTTCCCCCCTTTGTTCTGTGTATTTATGTAAGCTGCTTTACATCCTTTTTGCAGTAGGCAGATAGAAATAGACACTTAACTCTTCCCTATAGTGTTGGATGTTTAGGTTGTTTCCAATTTCTTGTTACTGTAAATAATACTGCACAGAATATCTCTGTGCATCAAGGTCTGTCCTGGGTTAGATTTTTTCCTGGAGCTAGACTCCTAGACATGGAATTACAGGGCCAAAGGTCGTATGCATTTTTACCCCTCTAATTCAAATTTCCAAGTTTCTTCTTAGAAGGTTGTACCAGTCTACACTCACAAGAGCAGCCATGTAAGAGAAGTCTGTGTGACTGATATCTTTTTT
The DNA here is from genome assembly GCA_004026665.1 of Murina feae. Lineage (NCBI taxonomy): Eukaryota > Metazoa > Chordata > Mammalia > Chiroptera > Vespertilionidae > Murina > Murina feae. The sequence goes on from PVJC01044340.1 coordinate 2,879, forward strand.
CCAGCCCCCTCTCCTTCTACCATGGCTCAGGGTAGCAGTGATCTAATGCTCACCTGGCTGCTATGCTCTGTGCCATCATCAGTAAATGGAGCTCCTAGTTGAGGTCTGCTTAAGTCTTACTCCCCCCGCTTTTGGTAAATCTTATTTCTGATGGGAAGGCAGTCCTGTCGCCAGCCAGTCCTGCCTGCATAGACTGCCCCCTCTGCTAAACAATGAGCACATTCAGACCCAACTCGTGTTTTCAGTTATTAAAAAACGGAGCCGTCTGTCTCTGCCTGTGACTTTAATCTTTAAGCCTTTATTCCTTCACCCCCTTCCCCCTTCTCCCAACCCTTTGTTTGTGCACTTCCAATCTCTGGGCTGTGTGGGTCCAAGAGTTTCTGAATGTATTGTGCCTTCCCCTGGCAGCTACAGATGGTCGTAGCCCTGAGCAATGTTATTTCAGGGTAAGCAGGACGGGGGAGAACTGCAGATGAGAGGGCAGGAAAAAACAGGAGATTGATCAAGAGAAGGTTCTCTTTGCCTCCAGCAGTTAATTGGACTTGCAAAATGTATTTTTATATAGCTCTGGAGTGAGTGCTACAACACTATTCTCTCCATTTTTAAAGTGGGTAGAGACCAGTTCTCTCTAAGAATTGCTTAGTCTTAATAAAGTTTATATCTTCCCGTGGTCTCTTAGCATTTCCTCCTGAGAACTAGTTCTTTTGGTTGAATTCTGTATATGTATATTTAAATAAAAGCAAAAATCCCAAGAAAGAATCTTCAGTAAGACCCCAAAATCCCTTAAAACATAACCAAAAAATACAGAACATAAAAATGTCTTCAGATTCAGAAAGGGAACTCTTTTGGCAGCAGGTTGGGTCTGTAGTATCTTCTTGCTCAGGGTGGCCCAGAAAGTTGGATGTGTAAACCGGAGACAGGGCCAGGAGCTGACCTGTGGAGAGCGTTGGACATCGTCACTCTTATGGGCTGTCTTATGGGATCACTGGAGTGTAAGACAACATGGAGGAGGCTGGGCTGTGGGCACTCTGGCCTAAGGAAGGCTCTTTCCTGCTAATGCCGCGCTTTTCTTTCTTAGAGAGCTGCTTACACCTTCCTCAGAAAGGCCCTTCCAAAGGTGTGTGTATGGGGGTGTAACTTAGAACTTAGGCCCAGAGGAAGGGGACTTTTTTTTTTTAATGTATGCATTTTTACATGAGAACACTTCCTGTTTGTTTTCGAACTCTTTTCCAAGTACAAAGTTTCTGTAACATTTCAGCATTTCATAAATACTTCCAGAGAAAATGAGAACCTCCCTACCCTTTCCGATGTTGATGAATCTGGCTTTTTCCATACAGATTTATAATTATACTCATATTAGTATTAGTATGAGTCTCATTTAAAAATTTATTTTAAATTTCACAGCAGGGCTACAGTACACCTGTCCTTTTGCACTTTGCTTTCCCCTAATTGACAGTGTCTTGGAGATTTTCTACATGTGTTCAGATAGCCCAGATGCACTCTGTTTTAGTGGCTGTAGGGTACTGCCTTGTAAGCATGTATCATTTAGCCAGTCTTTTGATGGTGGCCATTGAGGGTGTCTCTTGTCCTTTGCTAGGTGAACATACATACCTCTTAGAATCCTTGTGGAAGTGTTTCTGTGGATTTCTGTCTTAAAAGTGAAAATTGCTGGGACAATTACATTTTAATAGATATTGCCAGAGCTGTTCCAAACTCCAAAAATTGTACTTGCTATGTTTATTGTATAAAAGTAATATTTTAAGTGAGTTACCACCAGGGAAAATGAAGGCTTTGTCTTCCAGTAAAATCTCAGTGCTGTTTTTCTTCAAATTTTTTCCTGTAAAATTTATGTCTTTATCTGACATTAATTTCGGTGTGCCCTGCCATACCATCGTACAGACCTGAGTTTGCAAACTTGAATTTGAAAAACCCAGCCTCCAAGATTAGTCACTTTTTATTTATTCATTGTATATTTATTGTGGGCCTGCTGTGTGCCAGACCTCCAATTCTGTGGTGATAAATACAAGGAAAATGTTCTCTCTCTGAGTGCTAACATGAATTTCTCTTTGTGGTCATGTTTTCATAGCTGTACCTTGGACAGACCATCGGAGAATTAAGTCTGGTGGCATGTATTTATGCAGAATGCATAAAACTCAGGTTTCCTGCAAAACAACAACAACCATGAAAATGTTGGAGAATAACCTTTGTTCGTTGTGCTCAGGGTTTTGGTGTGTGTATCACCCACACTGCCCCATTAGGACATCTGTGCTCACTGGGGGAATGTGGCACCTTAGGGTGCAGTAGAGGGTCCCTGATGAGAGAAGGTCAAGTTTCTCCTTGCCCTGGAATGGGACAATAATGCTATTGATTATTTTGTTGACTTCCGGTGATCCTTGGTTCTAGTGATCTTAGACTTGAGTTGTTCACAATCCACTCATACAATTTTCATCTTATCTACACATCAACTTTATTATTGTTAATCTTTTTTACTTTAAATGGACTCATTTCTTTTATTTATATTATCTTCTCCTAAGTAATAAGAATTGTCAGCCCTGGCCATGTAGCTCAGTTGGTTAGAGTGTTGTCCCGATATACCAAGGTTGCAGGTTTGATCCCCAGTCAGGGCACATATAAGAATTATTAAATGCTTAAATAAGTGGAACAGCAAAGCGCCCTCTCTCTCTCTTTCTCTCTCTCTCCCACTTCCTTTTTTTCTTAAAAGAAAAAAAGAATTGCCATGCCTTTGGCATTCCCCTACTTGTGTGTGGCAGGCAGGGCACTCTCAGGTTTTTTTCTGTTTGTCATGGTGCTTAACAGGGTTATACTCAGATGGCCTCATGAAGTTGCTCTGTAGAGTCAGTATCGGTTGTTAAATAAATTACTCTTGGCCACCCCTCCCCGGGAGCGTCTGTGCTGCCATGTATATGTTGGAAGCGGACTTGCACAAGGGGAAGGTGAGTGGCTGGCCCCACCCTGAGTTGCCCCTGCCCTGTAGGTACATTTTAAGTATGCTGAGCATTCTGTGCATGAAGAAGACATTCCTAAGCTCAGTGAGAAGAGAAGTTCATCCAATGGCTTTTGTCTGACCAGGTAACAGATGAAAAGTGAACTGTAGAAGTTGTATTTATTTGGATGATAGTGAAAAGAAAGGAATCACAGTTGTCACACTTCTGTTGTCATTAAATACCTCTGTCTGCTTCATTATAGGCTTCCCTGGAAGACTTTTTCCATTTGTAGTTGTAGGTTGTTAGGCAGATGGGTTCATTGTTTCCTAATTCTGTATAACTTAATATGCAGTAGGTGCTCAAGAAGTGCTAGTTGAAGGAATGAATTAAAATTAAGATGAGGGATAGCAACCCTTCCTTCATTTATCCATCTGTTAAGTCATCTACTGATTTGTTCATTGGTTTGGCACTTACCTGTTCACCCAGAATTTATTGGGTCTTTGCTTCCTCTGGGACAGAGGGACTCAGATGAATCTGGACAGCCCCCTTCCCTGTGGAAAGACAGCTACAGGAGTACCCTCTGCAGTGCTGCTTGCTGACCAGCCTGTCCGTGCAGGAAGGGAGATAATACTGAGCCCAGTGAGGAGATGAGCAGAGGCCTGACTCCTGCTGATTGGGGTAAGGAGGTGAAGGTGCCATCCAGCAGCACAGTTAATGCCATCACAGTCAGATCTGCCTAATAAAAGGGTCCCCAGACCCCAGCAGATGGCTTGCTAATTTCATTTGTCTGTAAGGATCCTTTGTCTTGTAAACGTTTTATTAGGCCATTAAGTAGCCTTCAGCCTCTCCCACGTTTGCTAATGCTGAAGAAGGCTGAGCATCCGCTTCCATTTTTAGGAAACTATTGCTTTTCCAGAGGCTTATTCTTTGACCTAATTTATTCTGAATCCTACAGACCTGGTTTAATTCGCATGACTTGGATAACTGTTTTTCAAGGGAGGGTTTTCCTGGAGTTGGGAGATGAGCTAGATAAGTGCAGGATGCTCTGCCTGCTGAGGAATTCAGTGGTGCATTACGGTTGTATGCCTTTTAAAAATTATTCTTCTTATAAGCTATTACTGACAGTGCAGCATTTTGGGAGTGGGGTGGCCAAGTGTACCAACCCATTTGGATCATGTTTTTGCCCACTAGTCACTTATGTCTGCATACGCACAGAACACAGATTTGTTTTGAAAGTTGAGCGTACCTGAAAAAAAGATGATGAAGGTATGACATAGAAACAGTTGTGTAATAACTATTGCTGTTGGTACTTTCTATTAGGGAAGAGGAGGGACAGAGGTAAAACTGGTTCCTCAGAATGTGTTATTTCTGATCTTTTTTTATTTTATTTTATTATTTTATTTCTGATCTTTATGTAAGGTGGGTGGTATTGTTACCTGACCAAAGTTCATGTGCCTTTTGCTTCAAAAGGCCAAAACTCAAAATGTCAGAGTTTGTAATAAGGATAGAGGTTTATTTGTCAAGAAGGTGCCAACTGAGAAGATGGAAGTCTTATGGTGCCTCAAATCTATTTTAGGAAAGACAGTACAGAGTTCAGGCTTCTTTTATATCAAGGGAAGGGAAATGGGAAGGGCAAAAGGTGATTAATTACTGTGTTAGGTATGATCAAATAAGTGAATCAACATTCCCTCCCCTGGGAAGTGACCTTTAGACCACCTCACATCCACATTCCCTTTTGCTTAGACCACATTTCACTTCCAAAGACCATTATCTTTCCTCTCAGAACCCGCCTAGAAAAAGCCCACCGAATGTCCATTAAAAATTCCTGACTCCCCATCCCTTGGTGCTGGCGCCATTTTGGGGCTTAGGTTTTCCAGATGACCTAATAAATTTATAATTCTTTACCCTTTTTGGCCTCATGTGTTTCTCCTTTGGTGACCCTAACAGACTGCAGTCATATGGGTGACAGCAGGTTGGGTTTGAGGAAGATTGTGAAACTTATTTGTTCTTAGTCTGTTGACTCTAGTTGATGTGAGTCCAGTCAAATCTTTGATAAACAATCATTACTTTTGTACATATTTCCCTTATCTTCTCCAGAAGATAACTTCAGTTTTTGTAAAATTCAAGCTGCCAGCAGAATCTTCTAATGATTAGCATGTCTATATGCAAGAAGCTATTAACCTGAAACGGTGGGAACAAAGCAGGCTTGAACAAGATGGAGTCAGAGTGGCTAAGCATTTCACTGTGTTACAGTATTTTCTCAGTGTAACAGATGAGAAAATGGAGGCACAGAAGTGCAGAACTGGGATTGGGACACCACATTGCTTCACCACTGCATTGCTCTTGGCTGGTCAGGAGACAGATGTAATAAGATCTGCAGAAAGCTTTTCCTGCCTACTCAGAAGCCCACCTGCAGGAGCTGGGTCTTAGAGTTGGGGGTGGGCAGCCAGGATCCTACACCCAACATAGGCACAGCTCTCTACATTTAGACTGCCCACATCTGAAAAGACCCAAGAGCTCTAGTTCAAGAAAATTGTGTCTTTGAATATCAGAATGTGTAAAGAGTACATTTATCGCCATAATTTAGGCTTCTTGCTTAATTTTAAAATACCAAACTTGCCCGGCCGGCATGGCTCAGTGGTTGAGTATTGGCCTATGAACCAGGAGGTTCGATTCTCAGTCAGGGCTCATGCCTGGGTTGTATGTAGGCTTACAACACTTTTGTTGTTGTTAAGGATTTACATTTGCATTTATTCAGTTGTAACTGATCATGAATGCACAGCTCAGTAAAGTTCTAGAAGGTCCTGTTAATAATCACGAACACTCCACTCCACCCCACATCCTTGGGGTATTTCTGAAGGATGCTAACGAGAATTTTGATGCTCATTTGGCTGCTGAATGAACTTAGGATCTGACTTCAGGGTATATCATTTCTGGATTCCCCAGGTTTCAGTTCTGATAGATTCTAGTCTGGTGGTAACATCAGATCACCTGGGAAATTTGCCTGCTTGCCTATCTACTTTGTTCTCTCTTTTGATAAATGATAGATTTTTGGTTCCTAATCTTGGGAGATTTCCCCCCTGACCACCAATTGGAGAAACTCCAGGCAGTTGGATTTGGACTCAATATGAGGAAATCATTTCAAACAAGGCAGCCAAGACCTCCTGATGCTGCCTCACTATTTCCCTGTCACTAAAGTGTCCCAGCAAAGACTGTACTCCCCTTTGGGAGATGCCACCATTGGGCAGATGGTTGTCCCTTTAGCACCCTCAGAGTCTGTCCTTGCAGATTTCAGTCTAATAGAAACCAAAGTTACTTTACTTCTCCCACTTCACTTTTCCCTCTCTCCCCCCTTTCTCTCCTTTTATCTGCTTATCTTCTCAGGTTATTGGATACCCCTTTAAGTCAGGAGCAGAAAGGATGACTAAGATGTCATTCCTGCTTTCAAGGGGGCTCACAGTTTAGAGGGGGAGAGACCCGCAGCAAGACCAACTAGTGGATTCTGTAGGGAGTCACACCTTTAATGTGAGCTATGTCAGGTCTCCTGTTGTGACCAAGGCAGTGTGTTGTCTGAATTACCCTTGAAAACGACTTGAAAGGGGCCTTTGTGGAAGGTGAGTGCTGTTTTTCTCAGCTTATTGTAGGGCCAGTTTCTCCTCTGGCATTGGAATGGATCGCTCTGTTGAGCACAGATGAAGCAGTTAGCTGATGTTTAGGACTAACTGTATAAAAAATATATTTTAAATGTTAGGATCACAGCTCACTCGAAGGCCTGTGAGAACTGAGAGAACTCTCCCTTTGAAAGAGCGGGATATGGTATTTGGTGTTCCTCAAGCTGGTTTAGGCAGGGTGGAAAACACATGCCCAGTCATGTAGGTTTGAAAGACCACGGCTCATCCAGGAAATTGTGGGTTTGAGTGTCTGAATATACAGAGTATGGGAGGAAAAGACAGTGAAGAGAAATGGGGGCTTGGAGAGAAACGGCCAGCTTCTAGAGAACTACTTTGGGTCCTGGGTCAGAGTAGGAGGCCAGTCTTTCTCAAGTACAATCATCTTAGAACCATCTTCACAAACTCTGTCATGCGCTCAGTGTGACATATGTTCTGATATAATATTTTTCTTTGAATCAATTAAAACAAATTTTTAATCCTCACCTGAGGACATTTTTCCATTGATTTTTAGAGTGGAAGAAAGAGGAAAGACAGAAATATTGATGTGAGAGAAGCATATCAATTGATTGCTTCCTGCATATACCCTGACCAGGGTCCAGGTCAGGGAGGAGCCTGCAACTGAGGTACATGCCCTTGTCTGGAATTAAACCTAGGACCCTTCGGTTTGAAGGCTGACGCTCTGTCCACTGAATCAAACTGGCTAGGGCTCAATTACATTTTTAAAAATAATCCTATGAAAATCTTGTATTACTTAAGCAAGTGGAAACCAGTATTCTCGCCTATAAATAGAGCAAATATACATGTTGGCGCACACACACACACACACACACACACTCACACTCACACACTGAATACCAAACAGTTGTCAAAATCTACTCTGCTGCAGGCTATGAACTTGAGCCACAATTTTATTTACTAGAGAGATTAAAAGGAAACCAAAAAATTAATAATTTTCTTACACTATAATTCTAGATCATGATGTCACCCAAAATACAGTTTGTCCCTCAAAAATGTATACACATTTTAACAACTGATAGCTTAATTTTGAAAATGAAATGTATTTTAATAAACACTGCCTTTATAATTATTCAAAGTGTGTGTATACATTTTGAGGGGATACCTTATATTTCCTGTTTTGGGAAATACTGCTCTAGTTAATGGGGAATCACTAAAGGTTTGTAAGCAGCAGAAAGTAAGTTTGTGCAATATGTGAGTGGTGGTTGGAAACTGGAGGCGGGAAGGCTATAGTTTAAGGAAAAAAGAAGCCCAGGAGAGAAATGCAGAGGAATAGGCTTTGGGGAAATGGCTACAGCTTGGGAAGAGAGACTGTTGCATGATTTAGCAGAGAGAATGGACAGGACTTGGGGGCAAATGATGAGAAAGGGGGTTCCAGAGATGACTCGACTTGGTCTCATGGGTCAACCATAGTAGCCGCAACTGTGACTGAGGAGTGAGGCAGGTTTGGGGATCAAGGAGGCATGTTGACGTTGAGGCTTCTGCAGGAAGTCTTCATAGAGAAGTCAAGTGAAATACACGTATATCTGTTGGTAGGTATAACTCAAGATCTCTGTTAATGGAAAGAAGAACAGATTTTCCCTGGTCAGCATTGCTCAGTGGTTAGATCGTCGGCCCGTGCACCCGAGGGTCATGGGTTCAATTCCCAGTCAAGGGCACATACCTGGGTTGTAGTTTCGATCCCCGTCCCTGGTCAGGACATGTGTGGGAGTTAACCAATTGGTCGATCAGTGTGTCTCTTTCACATCGATGTTTCTCCCTCTCTCCCCCTCCCTCCCTTCTTTCCATTCTACCCTCTTCCTTCGATTTCCTCTAAAAATATCAATGAAAAAAAAATCCTCAACTTCTTGGGTGAGGATTGAAAAAAAAGAAGAACATATTTTAGAGCTGATAAATCTGGGTTTGACTCCTCATCTATTGGACCTTGGTTTCCTCTCTTGACTGAAATTGCAAATCCCAACCTTAAGGATTACTTATGAGGGTTGTTGGTGTGCCTGGCCAGCATGTGGCACAGAGCAGATGCCCAGGAACCAGTAATGATTACTGAAGTTCCTCCTACATTCACAGTCATATCTTGATATTTTAGAGAAAGCTAGTTTCAAAATTGGCAGATTGCACACGTTTTCCCTAGAATGGAAAAAGCATTATCCCACCTGTGTGATGACACTGGGCATTCTTGTGTTGGTGGGTTTGGGGGTAGAAAGAGCGAATTACTGACCTTTGTTTCCTGGGGAAAAGCTCAAGCCAGCTGAGCATCCTGGGATTCTTCCCCATCCATTTCTGTCTGCTTTTTATATTAGCAACAGTGAAAGGACCCTCTCTATCTGCTGGACTGGCTTTGCTTATTGCCCAGTGACTTAGGGAGGAGTAGTTTGGAGGCCAGAGCTTTGCAGTTACACAGCCTCCCCACATATTGGCTTTGTGAGCCTGGGCAAGGGCACTGCCTGAAGTCTCTGTTTTCATTTGCAAAACAGGATTAATAATACCCACTTTGCAGTTGAGAGGATCAGAGATAATATACCTAGAGAAGTGGTTTAGTTCATGCATAAATGTGTGGTATATATTTTAAATACAGGTGTTGTTCTTAGTTGTGTCATCTGTGAAGCTCCTTATGGTAGACAACTTCTCACCTCTGTAGTGGGTGTGGGAGGCAATTATTAATATGAAAGTCTTCACCCAGAGATAACCCTCTGCTACTTGAAAATGCAACATGTGTAGACCTAGATTGATCAAGAAGAGAGATACATGTACTCCCCACTTGGAGAATATTGGTGTGGAATGGGATTTGAAGGACATCTCTAATTCTCTTTTGAGGCAGGGTTGGGAGGGTATGGGCTGCCCCAGTTTGTGTCTGAACAGTGGAAGAGTTGGGAGGGCATGGGCTGCCCCAGTTTGTGTCTGAACAGGGGCTGGCCCTTACTTCATCACAGGTGTTTCTCCACTGTCCTTTAGTACTGGAGTCAGCTTTTGGTGTTGCTCCTTCTGCTTATCCAAATGCTGGTCAGAAACCAGCTCCTGTGCCTGTTGTGAGCCTTCTGGCCCTCTGTCTTACAGGAAGGACTACATCAAGTTCTTGTTGCACTCAAAGCCCTGCTCTTGAGTGTCCCCTCTCACTGATATTAGTGCAAAAAATAATGAAATGAATGCCACCCAAGAGAAGGATTTGAAGCTTGTTTAGAGTCATATTCCAAGAGCAATGGTTAAAAGCTCTATGTCAAAAAAAACACACACAAAACCTCTATGTCGACATGGGAAATATTTGGTTTAGAGACATGACTTTGGCTTTGACCTTCTGCTGTGGAGTTTTTTAGAGAGGCTTATAAAAAAAACATGTTTAGGGGTAAAGTTTCTACTCTGTTGGAGATAGCAGAATAAAAATTCAGATGATCTCTGTGGACTTGGATGCTGAGCCAATGCCAACATGATGAATGAAACAAGAGTAAGTGAAAAGGGTGTTGGGCGTTCTAGCTGGCTACCAGCTTCCCCAAGCAGTAATGGGCTGGTGCTGCCATGTCAGCTAGCTCCCTCCAGGCTGCTTTCCCATGATCACAGGATCATGGCTTGGGAAGCAATGTCCTGCCAGCACACATCTGGAGCACTGGCTTCCATCTTTGTGCACATGTTTGGAGAGGCACTCTGTCAAACTGTCATTGACCCTTAGGAGGGCTTTGGCCACCACACCACACCTGCGTTACTCAGTGGATGGCCTTGAGGGTAGGCCTTGGCTAAGCAGGGTGAGTGCGAGACCAAGGATGCTGAAATTAGAGACCTGAGTTATGATAGCTGCTTTTATTCATTGGTTGTGTGTTCTTGGCCATAAGAATCATCCTCCTGATTCTTGGTGATACCCCTGGTGAAGGGTCTGAAGATCTTTAGTCAGGGAAAAAGAGAAGTGTTTGGCATGTCCAAGTATATGGGTGGTATAGTGGGAAGTGCTTTTGTAGTCTAGCTGATTTGGAGGGTTTGGGCAAACATTGTAATTTTTGTGAGCCTGTTTTCTCATTTGCACACAGGGAGCATTACACTTACCTTAAAGCAGACACATGGCCCATTGCCATTGAAGACTTGTTAGAAATCACAGGCAGGAGGTCTTGCCTTCTCCTGAGAAAGGAAGATCTCTGCAGCTGTGGCAGAGCTGCCCCATGCAATGCCTGGAGCCCTTGGGGAGCTGAACCAGTAGAAGGGTCAGGCTGAGGTTTGGTGGGGAGCCAGGTAGACGAAAATGGCTTCTCACAGGTGGCATGCAGGATAATTTAAATAGAGTACCATCAAACAGACACTTTTTGTCTTAAACTTACATGCTTAATTTAATGTGTATTAGGAAAAACCCCCCAAATAACTAGTATATCCAACCTATAATTTTAATGGAAGTTGTTGCTCTCCTTTGGCTTCATTTTTTACCCCCAGGATTTAAAAAGTGTATAATTAGTGACTTAGAGCATCTAATATAATAAAAGAGAAACATGCAAATTAACCATAACCACCAGCCAATCAGAGCGGCTGTATGCAAATTAACCCAGCCAACAGCCATGGAGCTAGAGCAAACCAAAGGCTTCTGTTGCAACTGCCTGCCTAGGCTGGCTGAGCCTCTGCTCACAACCACGCCCACCAGCCAATCAGAGTAGCTGTATGAAAATTA
>PVJC01044341.1:0-14159 GCA_004026665.1 Murina feae
AAAAAAAAAGAAAAACAATAGGATTGTTATGTAAACTAAAATTCCAAATAATCATCCTCACCTGTCCCTTACTTCATGTCCCTGTTCTCTGAAACCTCTCCGAAGTAGAAATTCTAGGTCTGCTACTATTACAATTTGCTCCATAGAATAAGGCAATGTGTGTGATTAGGATCAGAATAGGTCTTTATTCATGAAGTGAGCTTTAAAGATAGTTTCTGGCAAGCTGGGTATGGCTCAACAGTTGAGCGTGGAACCAGGAGGTCACCTGTTTGATTCTTGGTCAGGGCATGTAGGAGGCAGCCAATCAATGACTCTTTCTCATCATTGATTTTCTATCTCTCCCTCTCCCTTCCTCTCTGAAATCAATAAAGATATATTAAAAAATAAAAATTAAAAATAAATGACGATTTCTTTGCAAATAACCTTTGGAAAAGATACACTTTAAGCCTTACTACTCATTTATACCTCAGTAGATAAAGGTTTTTTTTCTTTCTATTGAATTTATTGGGGTGACACTGGTTAACAAGAGTATACAGGCTTTATAAAGTTTTAAAAGATCTTTTCATTAGAGCAAGATTTTGAGACAGAAACATGAGGGGAAGGAAAGGGTTGTAGAGGGAATGGAATAACCACAGAGGGGAGAAGCTTCAAGAAAAGCTAGTGCAAGGGTGATCTGTACCCCCAGAGCTTGCCATCCTTGACTTCCATTTTTCTCTCCTACCTCACAGCAGATGCATCTGTAAATCCTGTCAGTCTTCTCTTCAAATATATCCAGAGTCCAACTGCTTTTCACGCCACCACTGCTCCCACCCTGGACCAAACCACCATTATCTAGATTATTGCAAAGGCATTCTAAAATTAGTTCTGGCCTCTGTCCCCTTATGATTCATTCTCAACACTGAAATCAGAACTGTTTGGAAACCTAAGTGAGATGAGACCTCCTCCTCTCAGAACCACTATTCTAATATCCCCATTTCACCCCAAATCAGTCAAGTTATCTATAAGATCCTACAGAGACTTTCTACTTGGCTCTCATTAGAAACAACCTGGTGAGCTTTAAAAAAATACTCATGTTGGGGGTCTGATCCCTGAAATGTTGACTTCATTGGTTTTATGGTTGGAGCATTGATATTTGCTGAAAGGTCCCCAAGTGATTCTAATGAGTATCTACTGTCCTCTACAATCTTCTCTCACTTTCGACATTATTCCTCTTACATTCTAGTCTCTCTTTTATGAAACCCTAGACACACAGGTCTCCTGGCTGTTTCTCAAACAACCAGGCATACTCCCACCTGTCTTTGTGATCTCTGACACTCCCTCTAGTGAATCCCCTTCAGGTCTTTAAAATGTCAAGCTTAAAGATACCTAACAAATTGTGAGTGAAAGGACCTTGATTAGCCTCTTGTAATCCAGCCCTCTCCCTCCTCTCATCAAACTCCTCAAACTAGACTAGATTGCATTTTCTTCATACATAAATAGATTTCCTATTGTTTGATAATTTAGTCTTCATTCTAGTCATCTGAAGGTGTAAGATAAATGGTTCTATAATCAAAATAACTATTGAAAGGAGTTAGAACTTGTATTCATGTATTTTCTGCCTGCATGCTCTTCTTTAACAAAAGTTCTCATAGACACACCCATGTAACCTTACATACACATACACAGGAAAGGTGTGTACAGAGAGACTTTGACCAGAGTTTCTAAGGTCTCTTCCAGCACAGATATTCTATGATTCTGGTATTAAAAATTAACACTAACACAAAATTATAAATAATAATGATATGACAACAAAATCAAGGAGTAGCTTGAAGGGATTTAGCCCCTCCATTCCCTATGATCTTATCAGCCGCCCTATATGACCCCAAAGAACCACATAATTAAACAGAGTAATTTTTTTTAAGTTAAAAAAGTGATTTTCAACAGGTATGCTGCAAGAACTTTTAAAACATGCAATACCTGACTCTTGTCAGGGATACTAATCTCTTTTTCCTTAGATTGTCAAATAAAAAAAAAAAATGACAATAGCCCATACAACGATATTTGTCTGGTGTGAATGAATCAAAATTATACCTTTGTTAGATTGGAAAAAAAAATAGAACATTTTTTGGTGTGCCGGAGAATTTGAGTAATTAATTTATACGTACCATAAGATGAAAAAGGTTGAAAATCGCTGAGTTAAAGCAGGGGTCTTGTTGCTCATTGGAAGTTGAAAGCCCACTGGCTTCACCTTTAGAACACATCTGTGTCTCTGGAGCACTCTCCCTGTAGGAGTCTCATGCTGTGTCTTCTGGAAAAGCTTTTGGGACTCTATTGAATAAATCCATCTGTGTGATCGGGGCTGTGTGATTTATCTGTGTGGTTTTAAAACACTGTCTTTTAAAAATGCAAATACCTCTTGGGAAAGGTACAGTTTAAGGCTGATGACTCATTTATATTTCAATATATGATGGTGTTTATTTGTTTGTTTGATAAATTTGACTTAATCAAAATTTATAAACTGCTCTTTGAAAGGCACTATTAAGAACATAAAAAGGCAAGCCACAAACTGGTGGAAAATATTCACAGTACATAGATCTGATACAGATCTTTGTACAGGCTACAGGCAAATAATTTGATTTTTTAAATGGCAAAAGACTTAGACTCACAAAAAGAGATGTATACATGGGCAATAAGTAAATGAAAAGATACTCAAAATCACCAGTCATTCAGTATATGATGTTTTTAAGAGTGCTTGCTACCTAATAGGAGCTCAAGAAGTATTTGGAAAATAAGTAAACCAATGAGTTAATTCTTGAGTATTTTCTATGAGACAGATATGGGCTCCATGCTCTGAAAGAGATTTGATTGTGGTGATCTTAAGTTATATCCAAGAAGACACCTGGAAGAGTGACCCCATCACAATAGAGGAACCTGGGGGGTTCTTGATATGTTCAAAGATGAGGAAGGAGCATTAGCCTATGGAATGGAGAATTCATCTCCTGTCTTACTGGCACTGCAGCTGAGAACTCCCCAGCTTCATGTATGTGGGTGAGTTTGTATGTGGGTGATCTCAGAAGAACCTGCAAAAGAGCTCACTTTTTTTGTTGTGTTAATCCTCACCCGAGGATATTTTTTTCCCATTGATTTTAGAGAGTGTGGAAGGGAGGGAGGGAGGGGGAGAGAGAAAGAGGGAGAAAGAGAGAAGCATCATTGTGAGAGAGACATTGATTTGTTGCCTCCCACATGTGGTCCAACCATGGGGTCAGAGATTGAACCTACAACCCAGGTATGTGCCCTTGACCTGGAATCAAACCCAAGATCCTTTGGTCTGCAGGCTGATGCTCTAACTGCTGAGAAACACCAGCCAGGTGTTATACCCAGATTTCATGATCCCCAAAGACCACCAGGGAGCCAAGTCGATGCAAAGGCAAAGAGCCTTTATTCGAGCTAGCTCGAGCTCAGTCCCACACACACTCACGGATGCAGCGGCAGGGCGGAGAGAGAGAGTGAGTTTCAGGAGAACAAAGGTTTTATAGGGGGTCTGGAAGTAGTGGGTGGGGTAATGTGTGTGGCCCTTGTTGATTGGTCGAGGGAAGGCCCAGGGCTTGGTTGCACAGGGTGCAGTTAGCCTAATTTGGACTTGGGTCATTTCCTCTGCATCCCTATTGGCCGGTTTGAAAGGGGGGGTGTTGAGCAACTGTTACAACTGTTAACATTCTTGTAAAAGGGACAGAACAAAAGGAACAGTTTGGAGTCAGTCTTGCACCGCCCTTTCACAAGCAAGAACTCACCTTTAAGCATATGACAAACCAGCTCACAAGAGCATTAATTAAGTTGAGATAGGGTTTGTGACAAAACAGCTGCAAAGAATACAAGCTACAGGAACTGTCAAGACACCACCCCTCCCCCGCTGGATTTATGGGTTAAAATGGGTAGATCTGTTGCAGAAAGACCCAGAAAAACCAAGCTATGCTTTGAAGAAGTGGAGAAAACACTGTTTTAGTTACACCATCAGACTCTGGGAAATTATTTCCAAATCAAGAGTGAAGTAAAACGCAGGGGCTTCCCTTTTTATAACCTTCTGGGGTCATTGTCTTGCAGATATGCCCCCTACCCACTTCAAGGCCCTGCAGAAAGGCCCCCAGTGTCAGGTCACATCCCAAGGTTCTGCCCCTCCCTCCCCCCATAACAACCCACCCTTCCCTCAGGGCAGCGCAATGGCTTCTAACAGGTTCTGCAAGATCAGTTTCTGAGGAAGCAATGATCTAATGATAGGTCATTAGGAATGCACACTGTATCCCCCCAAAATATCAGGATTACATTTGAATTAGCCCTTTTTAGCCTTCTCAGATCCACCATCACAACTAATTTCACCAATTATATGCTCATTGTAATACATTAGCATGCTAAACAACATAACACACCATGATTGGAAATGGTAATCCCATATCTGGACACAAAATGGCCTACACACCTTTGAGAAATCACCCCTTTGGGAAGATCCGGAATGTTCCTCCCCTCATTTGAATATCCTTCCCCCTGATTAAATGAACCCTCATAAAGGAAGCAAATTCTGACTGGGGCTGCTCTGTCTCACTGCTTCAGTAATAAACTCACTTTCACTATAAACTCTATGCTGGCTTATATTTGAATTCTTTCCTGCAGGAAATCAAGAACCCACAGTAGGTCACAGAAGCTTGGGTCCCCGGATCCCTGGAATGCCTGCATCAAAGTAAGGTCTTTTTTGAATCTTCTGTCTTCAAGGTTTTTCTATTTAACCTTGGGGTGGAAAAGTAGAGCTTGAAGTAGAATAGAGAGAAGACCCTTTGCTCTTCTCTAACTGTATGTTTTCCTCCTATAGGCTTTAGCTGTGGGTAAAGAGAAGCTTTAATTCACTTTTGGCCTTTTGATTTATTAATAAAATAAAATGCTATTTTGTATTTTATAGTGGCTCTAATTTTTTTGTTTGTTTGTTTTTCTTTTGTTTTTGAGAGTATCCATAAGAAATAGTGGGATTCGCCTGAATTTTTATCTGGAGGCAGTGGAAATACTAATCCAATGGAATAAATTTGAAGCCACAATGGAAGATAACAATGAAGCTGTTTATAATTTTATCCCATGAGTCACACTTGTTACATATATCTTCTTCACAGCTCTGTCCTGATTAGTATGATATTGATTCTTGTGTCAGCCTGAAAATATTTCTGTAGCAAGTCAAGCACGTTTTCAGTTGGTACTGAAGTTTCACACAAATGTTATTTTTAAATCAGCATGAAATTTTAAAAGTGGATTGATTTTTTTTCAATCTTTAAAAAGAAAGCCTTTTTTCAAGAAAGTCTTTGCTCTGGAATGGTCAATGGATTAAATCAAATTCCTATTAGAAGGACAGTCTACCAGTACCAGGCTCAAAGCTCACTTTTAAAAACCTCACACTCACACTAAGAATACCTTGTGCTGATTGGATCTGTGGAGATTACTGGTTATAAAGGAATTGTTTTTCTTGGGCTTTGTGTTTTTTCTCCATGAGCTACTTAGGTAATAGACAATATTGAGACTATCCTAAGGAAAAATATTAGTCACAATCTCCTGAAATCATTCTCTTTACATTTAAGTCAATGAACTTTACATTTGTGTGACAGAGATACAGTTGCAGTCCTCAATAATTGTCGTCATCATTTTTGATAAAATGACCTCTTTTGTGGGGATGACTTCCCAAAGTGTCCTGGTCCTTTGAGACCTGCAGCCTTGTAAGCTATAAGATAAGGACTGTCCTGGGTTTCTTTCCTTTCTTCAGACAGCAGCCAGGCCTGGTGTTCTGCACACAATAGGTGTCAAAGAGTGCCATTGACAGAATGTCTGGGTGTTCCAGTCACTTGGAATGCATATCTCTCTGCCTATTGTTCATATTTGAAACACAAACAGCATTAACACTAATGTTCTGTGGCTTCTGCATTCCTTTCACAGCTCTCTTCTCATTTAGACTAATTACTGTAATGGACAAAGCACCCCATCTATTTTGACAGTTATGATGAAGGAAATTTGAAATTCAACAAGACTATAAAGGATGGAGTCACACAAAAAAGAATCCATTAAAGTCAGTTGAAAGTTATCTCAATTCCTCAGCATTCAGTATCTCTAGCTTAAAATTTTCTATTTTGTTAAAGCATAAATGAAGTGGCTTCCTTTTTCCCTTCTGAAGATCACAAACCCCATTTCTCTTTGTAGATGATTTTCCTGCCTTTGTGTGTAAGTGTGAATAAGAATAGGTAATCTTTCCCTTTGTCATCTTGGAAGTGAATTTTCTCCTTGTGCCTTTTCAGAGGATGAATAGAGATGGGAATATGAAGAGCTGATGAGTGGAGCTGTTTATTTCTCGGCTGTAAGATTAATAACATACTAAGCAATTTTCACAGTTATTACATTTATTAGTAGGAAGAACCTTAGGCAAAATGGAGAAAGTCATCTTTGCTACCAATGTTGCTTTATTTTGTCATCTTTGTTAATCTCCTTTTCAGACTTCTAGAACTTGGTGCCCAAACCTTTCTGCAACCCCTTAAATGCCCAAGCCCAAACCTATCTGCCAGGGTTCTTGTTCCAGCATCTAGAAGGTTCGGCAATCTGGAGAAGGGCTGTGTGTAACTTAATCAAGAGTCCAGAGATGAAGCATAATTTTGAAAGGCATTTGGGGGTCAGAGGAGCCTCGCTAAAGAAACTAAGATCTCCTCATCTCAGGACCCCGTGCTTTTTATTAACATAATTTGTCCTAAGGCGAGGTAGATATACACTTCAAAGGGTAATGTTTGTAGTCAGAGTCTATTATCAGATTGGAAGAATTACTTATGGCTGTTCAGGTGTTTGGCCAGTAGGAGGCAATAACATGTAGATTAACATGCCCTTAGCTGTCTGGCAACAATCAATTTAATGTATCCTATTCAGGTTTGGGGAGATGCCCTCAGCCATTCCCAACAGGTGACAACATATGTGACTCAGCCCTTGTTGGGTCCCCAAGTTCTATCAACCTTTTGATGAAACTCTTGCAATTATGACATGCTGGAACTGGCTTCTGGCACCTACCCTCGGCATACACATCAGAATTTCTTCTTGTGAAACTTTGTGCCAAAATTTCCTTGACTCCTTTCTGTTTGTTCTAACTTCTTATGTATTCTGTCCTCCCAGCTTTGATGCATATGTGGCTAATAAATATTAACTTCTCCATTCAAGGTAGCAATGACCAATTAGGACTCAATGTGTTACAGAAGTGTTGCATCAGATGCACATCTAATCTAATAGCAACGTAATATTGAAATTGACCATTTCTTCGGGACGCCTAAGCCATGCCCAGCAGCCAGTCAGAGCGACTGTATGCAAATTAACCCAGCCAAGATGGAGGCCGGCAGTCACGGAGCTGAGTAAACAGGCAGCTTCCTTTGCAGCAGGAGTAAAACTGTTTGCCTGCTGGCTTGGCTTCTCTCAGCTCCAGGCAACAACATATTTGCAACATTGTCTGAATTATAGAAGCCTCGGAGGTGAAGCAAACAACAGTCCTGGCTGCGACTACTTAAGGCAACATTGTCTCAATTATAGAAACCACGAGTTGAAGCAGACAGGAGGCTTCGTTACCTTCATTACCTGCCTGGGCCTTGGCTTAAAGGAACAGTGTATCAATTATAGAAGATAAACAAACCCCAGAAACCTGCTTCCAGCCAGCCTTGCTGGGATGTTGAGTCAGTGGGAGCTGTGGGCAGCCTAAAAGCCTGAAAACAGCCCCTCAGCCCGTCACCCAGGCTGGCCACACCCCAATAGGGTGAGGGACTGCACTGGGGGGCTTGCCCAGCCTGCAGACAACCATCAGCCCCTCACCCAGGCTGGCCAGGTACCCTAGTGAGGACCCAAAACCTGAAGGGACTGTGGGCAGCCTGAAAGTCTGAAAATGGCCCTCAGACCCATACCCAGGCTGGCCACACCCCAATGGGATGAGGGTCCACACTGGGGGGCTTGGCCAGCCTACAAACAGCCATCAGCCTCTCACCAAGGCTGACCAGGCATGCCAGCAGGTGGACATCCCCAGTGGGATCCCAGACTGCGAGAGGGCACAGGTCGGGCTGAGGGACCTGCCGAGTGCACAAATTTTTGTGCACCGGGCCCCTAGTTTAATGTAAGTAATTTGAGAATGAGCACAGGGTTTGGGGACTGGGGAGAGAGAGAGAGAGAGAGAGAGAGAGAGAGAGAGAGAGAGAGAGAGAGAGAGAGAGAGAGAGAATGAACACAACTACTATAATATAATGTCTTTCCCATTGTACTAGTCAGCTCAGACACTGCTGGAACAAGGTACTATAAACAGGAAGGCTGAAACAATAGACATTTATTTCTCACAGTTCTGGGGTCTGGAAGAACCTAGATGGTTCTGGTGAGAACTCTCTTACTATCTTGCTGATGGCCACTGTCTGGCTGTCTTCACATGAAGAAGAGAGGTTTCTTCTTATAAGGCCATATATCATACTGAATTAGGACTCCACCTTATGCTTTTATTTAACCTTAATTTCCTTCTAAAGGCCCTACCCTACAGTTACACTGGGGGTTAGAGCCTCAACATGTAAACTTTGAGGACACACAGTTCAGTCATAGTGTCCATTTTGCTCCATCTGTGGGTGAATGAGAATGAACAAGACTGTGTGTGTGTGTGTGTGTGTGTGTGTGTGTGTGTGTGTGTGTGTGTGGTGTATTTACCTGTTTCTCTTTGGTCAGTCTCAATTTCTGTTTTCATAGTATGAATGTTTCATTGGGCTAAGCTTAATTCTAAAATTTAAGTATATGTATATTTCCTAAGGTATGACCAGCTATTTCATCTGAGGATCAGTTGAAGATATAGTTCTCTCTGTTCCAATAGTATTGGAAAACAAAATAAAATGGACTGATCTGTTGAGAAATGGCATCTGAACAAGCTATGTACTTCATGGGTGATGTAAGGGACTTTCAAGGATTAATTTTGTCTGTGATTTTTCACATGAGGAATTACCTTTAGAACTAAACAGGACTTCATTATACATTTGGATTTTAACAGGTTTGACTAGTATAACTTAAGGTCATGGGCAGTCTGGATATTACAGGTACTTCTTAGGATATATGTGGGTAAGGAGTCCCGGGGATACTTTGAAAATATGCATAAGGCAATGTCTCTCTCTGATTGTAGATAATAACAAAACTATTTTTTGTATATGACTTTATGGTATCTAAAATGATTTTTTAAAATATTTTATTGATTTTTCACAGAGAGGGAGAGGGATAGGGAGTTAGAAACATCGATGAGAAAGAAGTATCGATCAGCTGCCTCCTGCACACTCTCCACTGGGGATGTGCCCACAACCAAGGTACATGCCCTTGACCGGAATCGAACCTAGGACCCTTGAGTCCACAGGCCAATGCTTTATTCACTGAGCCAAACCGGTTAGGGCTAAAATGATTTTTGAACTCTCTCACAAAAAAAATAACAAGGTACAAACTCCAGGGGACTTATTTATTCATGTGCCTTAGGAATGGTCAGTAAGTTCTATGTGATGGGACAGATGCTTTCAGATGTACTTCCATGGAAATCTGCTCTTTTCTAAGTAAAAGTTGAGTCTTGAGAGAATAATCCCCACGTGGGAGGTAGTCACAGAAGAACAGTTTATTTAGCTTTTACTTATTCGGGAAATATTTGAGTGCTGACTAAATGCCAGCACTATTCTAGGTTCTAGGGACCACTTGAGAACAAGACCAACAAGGCCTTGTTCTAATGGAGTGCACATGGGCTGAGGAGGGATAAAGGCAATAAACAAATACCATAACCACAATACCAGTTGACAGTACATTGTTGACATTACAGGCTACCTGGATGGCTTCTTTAGATTGAGCAGTTAAGGAAAATCCTTCATATTTAAGGCCAACTATGAGCGATATGGAGTCAATCATGCAAAGAAAAGGAAGAGCACATTGCTACCACGGTGCGTAGCTAGGAGGAAGGCCTATGGTGTGGGCGTACCAAAGTGTTTGAGGACTAGGTACAAAGCAGCATGTCCATCTGCAGCAAAATGGAAAAGGGGAAAGAGTGGCTAGATCTTCCTTAAGAAGAGCTGCAGAAATTTGTTCAGTAACAAATTAGAGATGGCAGTAGGTCAAGCTATAAAGTATATCAAACAAATGATACAGAGCAGTTGAGGAAGACTGTTCAGACTGTATACTCTGAGCTAGTGCAAGTAGACAGACTTCTCTGAGACGGCTCAGTCAGGGGCAAACCCACACAGTGGTCACCTTAGTCATTCACCTTTTTTGGGCAACTGACTCTTCAGCCAAAGAGTTTTGATTTTGATATGTGTTTCTTGTGTTCTTTATGTTCTTTGGTGTTTCATTACCATGTGTATTTACTTAACAGACCCTTACATAGTGCTTAGTATCTACCAGCCACTATTTTAAGCTTTTTCAAATATTTACTTATTTAATCATTGTCATCTGAGGTAGACACTGTTATTATCCCTATGTACAGATGGGAAAATTGAGGCAGAGAGACGTTAAGTACGTTACATAAGGTTCAGTGGAGAATCCTGGATTTAAACCTTCAAATTCTGATTCTAGAACCTAAGTTTTTAACCACTTCACTTATGTTGCCTGTGTGTGGTGTATATATTCTAATTAGTAGTATATAGAATCAAGATGAGAATTCCATTTTAAGTTCTGTCACTGATTTAAAACTTGACTTTGTTCTGTACATCTGAGATTGGTGAGATGTATCCTGAGACAAATATTTTAATGAGGTGGTTACGGGCTTTGAGCATTATGGGGAAAAGGATGCTATCAAAGGCAGGATAGTAATACTGGCACATGATATCCAACATCAAATTTTCCAGTGTGTGAGTCTTTGGGATTCCTGTTTTTTACTTTTGTCATACTGATTTGTCATATCAAATATGTGCATATACCTCCACCCATCTGCAACACTAGTCATATTGAAGAGCCTCAGGCTATAGTGGCAAAACCATACAGCTATTAATAAAGGTTTATAGCAGAACCGTATAGCAGAGTCTCTTACCAGTAGTCAAGAGACTGACAAAGCTGCCTGCGTGTGCTTTTGATAGGATGTTTCAGGGGAAGCTTTTGATTTTAAAAGGATTGCTTAATTCAAAATACAATATGATATTTGGGATGTAGGGTGATCTGATAATTATGTGACTGCCCAAATCCACAGATAGAAATATTTTTCTATCACATCTCTTCCATGTTCCTTCTTTTAAAGCAACCAGCTCATTCTAAAGATAAATATTTGATTAGAATACCACCATTATGAATTCATTTAACCTCAATTACCTCCTAAACACCCTGTCTCCAAATTGTCACATTGTGGGTTAGGAAAGTTTGGGAGAGACATAATTTTGCGTATAGCAGTGATACCTTTGTCTGGTTTTGGTGTCAGGGTGGCCTCATGAGTTAGGAAGTATATTTTGGGGGAAGAGATTGTGAAGTTTGGTATTAATTCTTCTTTAAATGTTGGGCCATGTTTTCCTTGCTACTTTAAAGATTTTATCTTTGTATTTGATTTTCAACATTTTGATGTGTTTGGGTATGAATCTCTATGTTTGTTATGCTATGTTGGTGCTCTTAATTGCATTCCATATGAAGTTATTTATTTTTACTTATTCTTTTTTGTCCCTTTGTTCTTTGGATTATATAATTTCTATTGATGTGTATTAAAATTCACTGATTCTTTCTTCTGTCAGCTAAAATCTATTGATGAACCACTCAGTTATTGTACTTTTTAACTCTAGAATTTCTATTTGGGTTTAAAAAATAACTTTCATATTTTTACTAATGTTTTTTATTTTATAAGACATTGTCATCACATCTTCCTCTCCTTTTTAGGCAAGGATTCTTTTACATCTTTGAACATATTTATAATAGGAACTTTGAAGTCTTTGTCACTGTGTCTAACACAAGACCTTCAAAGGTAGTTTCTGTTGCCTGGTTTCCCCTCTTCCCCCATATGCAGGTCATAGTTTCCTGTAGTTTTGCATAGATTATATGTTTTTGTTGAATATTGGCCATTTAAAATAATATAGCAATTTTCTCTTACTTTCTTCCAAATAAAATAGGGTCCCCAGGTAAAAATCTTCAAGGATCTCTGTTTTATACCTGACTTTCCTTCTGAGGAAAACCTTTGTATAATTGCTCCAGATGTGGGTCTAGAAAGAGTGGCCCGCTTCCCTTAGAGTGGCACCCTGGCTTCACAAGCAGGGTGCTATGCTGGGCAGCTTCTACTGGCCTTCTCAGCTTGTCTGTCATGGTATGGAATCTCTGCTCTATGAATGAGCTGAAGCAGAGTAATCTCGGTCTCTGTATTAAAGGTATGTAAGTTTAGGATAGAACTTATATCCTATGAGTGCGGGCTAGTTAGAGGAAGAGACCCCAAAATATCAAAACTGTTCTTCTTGAACTTCTGCAATTCAGATCAAGGTGGGTGGGTAAGTGAGTGATGGGAAATACTGGCAGCCTGACCCTCCTGAAGAAATACTGTAGCCCTCAGTTGGGAGCTGGAAGGAAAGGGAACTCTAGTTTTTGTCTGCACACACCCGGACTAGCACATCCATCATGTTGAATTGGGACAGAGGAGGTTTGTGATTCAAATGCCACAGACTTTTCCTATTCCTACCAAGATTTAGGAGATTTTCTTGAGTAAATGTTTCTTCATTTCGATATTCCCTTAAACTCATTTCCAGAGTTTGTTTATTTGTTTTTGTTAAATATTTTTTCACAACTTATGATTGTTTCACTGAGGAGAAGGTCTTAGAGCTCCTCATGCTGCCCTTCAAAAGTCATCTTCCTAGATACTTAATTTTTAAGCCTATTGTCTTTATTAATTTTTAGAACAATCTAACAGTAAGGTAGTAAATATCAGATCTAGAATTTGAATCCAGAGACTTGATACAATGCCTTGCTTATGGCATGTGCTTAATAATATTTGTTGAATCCTATCTAATAAAAGAGTGATATGCAAATTGACCATCACTCCAACACACAAGATGGCCGCCCCTGTGTGAGGGCAGTTGGGAGGGACAAGGCCTGCAGGGGAGGGCAGTTGAGGGTGACCAGGCCAGTAGGGGAGGACAGATAGGGGCAATTGGGCTGTCCTGGGGGCAGTTAGGTGTAGATCAGGCTGGCAGGGGAGTGGTTAGGGGCAATCAGGCAAGCAGGTAGGCAAGCGGTTGGGAGCCAGCAGTTCTAGATTGTGAGAGGGATCCCAGATTGGAGAGGGTGCAGGTTGGGTGAGGGACACGCCTCCCCGCACCACCACCCCCATGCACCAGGTCTCTAGTGTATTAATAAACCAAAAGTATCAAGGAATAGAGTTCAGGGAAAAAAAGTTTTCAAATGAAGGGTGTTAAAATAAGGCTATTGTTGGGTTGAGAAGGATATAATTAAGCATTTTTTTTTTTTTTTTTTTTGCTGTTATGGAAGAAATATGCAATTTTTAAAAATTACAGAATTCTTAAACTTTGTACCTAAATTATTGGTCTAAACTATGCCATACAGATAATTTATTAATTTCATAGGCACATACTATTGTAATGCTCCTTAAATTAGTTCATTGTGAAAGATGTTTCATTTGGTGACTTCACATATAGAGCAAAACCCTTGGAGGAGAAATGACTACTTAATGTTATGCCATTGGAATTCTGGCACCATGGGGCATATTTGGGAAAGTCAGTGGGAGTTTTATTTGCATGAGTGCCCAGTGAGACTGTTGGAAATGAGGATTATAAGTGCATGGATAAAGGTAAAGAGAAAGAGCCTTTTCTGAACATAAGAGGCAGGGAACTTACTTTAGAAAGTTTAGGTGGTCAGGCTCAGTTCAGAAAATAGGCTGATGATTTGGACTGCTCTACTGTGGTGCTATACATATTGTCTTCTATCCCAACACTTTGGAAAAACATGTGCCAAAACTTCCAAAAGATGGTTCTAGAGGCAAGTGAAAGAATGAGAAAGGGAGTGAGGGAAAGGGAGAGAAGAAGAAAAGAGAAATGAAATGACTAGAAGAAATATAACTAGGGATATTGTAAGCTTTCTTGGCCTTATGAAGTCTTATGTGTAGAAATGAGAATATTGACAAGGAGACCTATGAGAAATCAATGAAGTCAGTGTGACAAAGTCAAAGT
>PVJC01044342.1:0-14146 GCA_004026665.1 Murina feae
GGACGCTGCCTAAACGTTTACTCAGGTCCGTGAGTGGAGCGGCCGCCACACCTCGCGGCTTCTATAATGAAACAATTGTTACACTTAATTGTTGCAAATGTGCGTTTTTGCTTCAGGCCAAAGGCTAAAGAGCCAGCGAGCAGGTAGTTTTGCTTTCGCTCCTGCTGCAACGGACGCTGCCTAAACGTTTACTCAGGTCCGTGAGTGGCGGCCGCCATGTTGGCTGGGCTAATTTGCATACAAGCCGTTCTGATTGGCTGTGGGCATCCCGGAGAAATGGTTAATTTTACTATTCCGCTTTTATTAGTTTAGATAATGATTACTTCATTCCTTAAAAAGACTTTTTGTGTTTTCATTAATTTTATTATTTCGCTCTTAGTTGGTCAGTACTTTAATCAATAAAAAATATTTTGTTGTTTAATTTTATTATTGCAGGTCATTGAATTGTTGTAAATTCTGCTTCATTTCTGTTACAGTGATGAAGAATTTTCCCAAGATTTCAAAAAGAGCTTTCTTAATTTTATGCTCTTATTTACACACATTCTTTGTTACCTAATAATCTCCCTAACCACTACACCTCCCCCCATTTGTCTAACAAAAACAGAGAAATAAAAAGGCAGACACAAAATTTGTTCTCTTCTATCTTTCCTACCCGGGTTTTGCATTATACAGCCAGACTGAGGACGTGACAAATAGGAAGCTTGTGCTTCAGTACAAATAGGAAGCTTCCCTCTTTCTGCCCTAAGCTATTTTTCCCCCATTGCCTATTACAATTCATTTTTTTCTTTTTTTTCTTTTTTGTCATAGGAACAGAGCAAAACTGATGTATTATTAGTTAATATAATATTCTGAAAAATCAGTATTGCTCCCCAATTTTCATATTTGATAACTATAAAATTTTATAGCTAGGCAGCATAGAAGTAATTATGTACTTTAGCCCCATATTTACTGATAATAGCAATAAAACCAAGGTTAAATGATCTGTCAAAGCTTGCCATGGGGTGGGGAAGCAGGAGCAGGGCCTGCTCACCTGAGGGCAGGGACATGAGGAACCAGGTGTGGTGAGGAGGGTGGTGCTCAAGGTGAGGCGAGAGCAGGCTTCTGATCTCTGGACCAAGGGAGGGGTCCTAGAGAGGACCCTCTATGGTAAACACACCAGTGAGAGTACAGAGGGCTTGTTATTCATACACTGGGATGTTCAAGGATGTTCTGGCATGAGCCTATATGGTATGTTCAAGGATTCTGAGCCAGAGAATCATAGTCAGGCCAAGATATCATGAGCGGGTGCAAGGACCTATGGTACCCTGTGCTCTTCTGTATCCCAAATGATTAATGTGACTGTTGGCAACTAGCCTTCTTTATCCCTGGAAAATATACAGGTTACTGACCAGAGAGAGGCTAGAGAGCAGAGAGAGAAAGCAGCTGGACAGAGCAGAGGCTAGAGAGCTCAGAGAAGGGAGACAACGGGCACAGAGAATGTAACTCCTATGTGTGCAGGAGAGAGGAGAGCTCAGAAAGAGCTGAGAGCTGATACTGCAATGATGGAAGGCTAAGAGCTCATAGAGAGCTCAGATATAGCTGCCATGTTAACCAGCCAGTGTGCTGGACAGGAGAGACAGGAGAAACTGCTGAGCTAGAGAGCATAAGTACTGCTATGATGTGAGGCAGTGAATCTAAGGGGCAGTGTGCAGCTGCTTGGATAATAACTGTGGGTACAGATTAATGCTGCTTTGTGAGAAAGATGTATCAATTCACCAGTCTGTGTCCATCTGCCTGTCTGTATATGAGACTTTGCTGTAAACTATTTTGTCTGATGGCTTTGTGGCCACTGGTTTCTACAATAAAGACTCATTCTTATATACCCACAACTTCTCCTGGCTTCTTCATCTGCCCCGTTGCCCAGAAATGACCTGTGTCTTTGACACCTTCTTTTTCTTATTTTTATAAATTTCTTTTTTCTGAAACATAGATATCAACAATGGCATCTAAATTTTTATGTACAGTCCTTCAATTAAATTTTCACTACCAAAAACTATTAGTAACAAAAAACAAATACAGTCTAGTTACATGATATAAAATCAATGTACAAAAAGTTTATGCCTTCTTTATATACTAACAATGCAACTTCAGGAAAAAAATGGAAAAAAGCCACAATTATTTTTGCAATTGCAGCCAAAAGGATAAAATATCTAGGAAGAAACTTAATAAAAGATGTGAAGGACCTATATACTGAAAACTACAAAACATTATTAAAATAGACCAAAAAAGACATGATGAAATAGAAAGATATTCCATGTTCATAGATTGGAAGAATCAACACAGTTAAAGTGGCCATGATACCCAAAGCAATATACAGATTTAAGGCAATGCCCCTCAAGATCCTAACGTAATTTTCTAAAGAAATAGAACAAAAAATTATCAGACTGAGGTGCCTGGCTAGTCTGGGTGAGGGGCTGATGGCAGCCCTTACTGACCCAAGCTCCCAGTGAGGCTGGCTGGAAGCAGGTATCTGGGGTTTATTTATCTTCTATAATTGAAACTTTGTTGCCTTGAGCAGAGGTCACAGCCCACCTAGGCAGGCAGCTTTCTCCATCGCTGGGGCAAGGAAGCCTCCTGTTTACTCTAGCTCTGTGGCTGCCAGCCGCCATCTTGGTTGGGTTAATTTGCACATAGTCACTCTGATTGGCTAGTGGGCGTGGCTTGGGTGTAGTGGAGTGACACAATTAGCATATTACTCTTTTATTAGATTAGACTAGAGGCCCAGTGCACAAAATTCTTGCATGGGTGCAGTCCCTAGGCCTGACTGGCGATCAAAACATGAGCATCTGCCACTGGGGTCCCCAGATGCCTGTGCCCCCCTCTGAGTCACGGTGCTTGAGTCCTCACACAGAGATGTGGTGAGTGCGGCTGGATGCCATGGGCTGGTATGCAGTGTGGGCTTCTGGGCCATCCAGTGGCATCACAAGAAAGCCGTGCGGGCAGTGTGCTCTCTTCTGACTGGTGTTGCAGACTGACTCTTGCACAAAACCATGGGGAGCCTGACTGGCCCCTGCAGTCCTGATGGCTATGGCCCAGCTCACCCAAAAGAGGCCACATGGGTCTGGGGCAGGATCCTCACAAATAACTGGCACCTAAGCACCCACTGTCAGCACTTCATCACTGACACTTGCCATGTTCTGCACCGCCCCCTGATGGTCAGTGCATGTCATAGCGAGTGGTTGAACTCCCAGTCTCCTGGTCAAATGACTGCCCAAGGGGACAAGTTGCATATTAGGTTTTTATTATATAGGATATAAATGCCAAATAACTATACATTTATGCAGAGTAGTATGGAGCAGAATCCTCATGCTTGACTTTGGATATGATTACATTAGGTGTTAGTGTTTCATTTTGGTTTTTTGGGGGGAGATGGGTGGGTTAGAACAGCAACAAAACAAAAATGTGAATCCACTTTAAATACTGGAGAAAAAAAAACAGAAATACAGGTTTAACAAAACATGCACTTGAAATTTCAATGGTAAGATTTTCAAATGAGTGTAACTAAAGTAGAAATGTGTACATATACCAATCCTACTGGTCCTATCTAATAAAGAGGAAATACGCAAATTGACTGTTACATCATCACAAAACTGACCACAGCAGAGGCTGAGTTCTGGTAAAGAGCCTTAACAAGCAATCAGCAGGGACCTGAGGCTGCATCCTCCACCTGGTGGGGCTTGATAGGAGTCCTCAAGCTGTGCCCCCTACCCTGGCACCAGACAGGGGGACCTCAGGCTGTTCCCTGAGGCTTAGCGCTAGGCTGGGGGACCTCAGGCCATGCCCCCAGCCCCAGCACTAGGCCGGGGGACCTGAGGCCATGCCCTCCACCCAGTGGGGCTTGGCAGGGGACCTCAAGCCATGCCTCTAGCCTGGCGGGTCTTGACGGGGGAATCTCAGGCTGCATCCCCCCGCTAGCAGGGCTTGATAAGGGTGGGGCCAGCCAGGTCTGGATCTTGCCCAATAAAAGCTTAATATGTAAATTGTCCCCCAACTGGGAGTTTGAACAGGAGTTCAACCAGGGGTTGGGCCAGCCAGCAAACCTCCTGTGTCTCCCCACCCCTGATTGGCCCTGATTGGGGTGAGCCAGCTGGACCCCATCCATGCACAAATTCATGCATTGGGCCTCCAGTGTGAACATAATGTTCAATGGGGAGAAAAGTGACCTTTTTTAAATAGAATTTATTGGGGTAACATTGGTTAATAGAATTACATAGGTTTCAGGTATTCAATTCTGTAATACATCATCTATACACTCAAGCCTATAATGAGGAGTTTCATTGATTTAATTTTATATTTGTATCTTGAGTTGAAACAGTCAGCAGCAAAATAGCCTAATCTAGGCTGATAAAATTGATACTCATTCTCTTTAGAAAGACATACTAAGTTTAAGGATGGCAGAAATGATGTCTACATCTAGTGTCTAGCATGGTACCTGGCAGAGAATAGGTGCTCAATACATCTTTATAAAATCTTGTCAAGTGACAATATATTTGAAAGCAATCAATTATAATTGAATGGTAAATAATCAATACTGGAATTTGAAACAAATTATCATCTTTAAAATGACTTGTTGTTGTTGTTGCTAATCCTCACTCAGGGATATTTTTCCATTGATTTTTAGAATGGAAAAAAGAAAGGGAGGGAGAGAGGGGGCAAGAAACATTGATGTGAGAGAGAGGCACGGATTGTGTTCCTTTGCATGGGCCCCGAGGTACTTGCCTCAACCAGGGATCCTTCAGTGCACTGGCCAACGTTTTACCCACTGAGTCAAATTGGCTGATGCAAAAAAAATGTTTTAGAATGACGTTGATATACATACTAGTACATATCTCTCACACACACACACACACACACACACACACACACACACACACAGTTTTTCGACCTTGATAGTATTAAATTCATTGTTGTGGGGGAATGTTTCGTGCTCTGTGCGTTAGGATGTTTAGCAGCATCTGTTCTCAACCCACTAGTGCCAGTAGCACTTTACTGTCCTCCAAGCTGTGACACTCAAAAGTGTTTCCGGGAGGGGCGTCATCACAGCCACAGAGAAGCGCGATTCTGGCTGGCGCACTGCACATCTTGGTGAGTGGGGCAGCCTCAGCATGGCCTGCGGAAGCGCAAGGCCAGGTGTGGGGCCATGGCAGCTGGAACCCCGCGCTGCAGGGCATTCTCTTTACCTATAACCGGAACCTGTGCAAGTGCGTGGAGGAAGCCTCCATTCTGCTCAACCAATAGGCGATGACTTGTGCAGCCCAAAAAGTTTACAGCCAAAGCCATCTGGAGGCAAGGGAGAAGATGTGGAGGCTGCCTTGAAGAAAGAAGTTGGTGACATTAAGGCATCTAGGGAGAGGTGGAGATGCGACTAAGAAGATTCCAGTCAGTGGAGCGAATAATGTACTCTTCATCAGGACACTAGGGATAGAACCTGAGAAATTGGTACATCGTATTCTCTAGGATATGTACAAAATCAAGAAGATTTGAACTATTCTACAAATGTCACCTAACTCAGGCACATGCAAGGCTTTCTTAAAAGATACAAAAAAATATGCAGAAACTTTTTTGGAACCCTGGTTTAAAACTCCAAATAAAGGGACATTTCAGATTGTATATAAAGCTTGAAATAACAGTCATGTAAATAGAGATGAAGTTATCAAAGAATTGGCAGGAATAGTAGGAAGCCTCAACTCAGAAAACAAAGTGGATCTTACCAACCCACAGTATATAGTGGTAGTAGAAATCATTAAAGCTGTCTGTTGCCTGAGTGTTGTAAATGATTCCGTGTTGTTCGGGAAGTATAATCTCCAGGAGGTGGCGAAGAGTGCTCAGGACACGCCACCATTGGACTCCAAGCAGGCGGACCAAGCAGGAAATGGGGAAGAAGCTAAATTGGAAGTTGGAAGAAGCTAAACTGGAAGTTGGTGACAGATCATATCAAAATGACCCAGCAGACAGAAAAAAAAAAAACCCAGCAGGTGGTACCAGGGAATGGTGAGGAGCTGGGGCAGACAAAACTTGTAACTGAGATAAAGGTGGTGAATTAGGAAGGAACTAATCTGGAACTTGCAAGTCAAGTCACAGAAGGATCTGAGTCAAATGAAAATGACCTCTTCCAGGGGAAAAAAAAATTGCTTGGTATAGGAGGTGAGTTTTTCAACTGGGATTCTGCGAGTTATTGCTGGGGTCCCATATAAAACTGTTTCTGAAAATTTTGTTTTGAACTTTTGGTGCTGCATAAAGCCATGCTCACAGTAGTGAACAGTGATGGAGCAACCATGGCGGTGTGCGGTAGGTCCACCTATCTGGGTGAGCTAGAAGAAGTTGTGGGTAATTGGCGAGCACTATTACATGGAGGGGTGTGTGGTAGAAGTGTGACATTGGCCTCTCCCTCATGATCACCTACCCCAGCACTGCCAACTGATTAATGGGAGCAAACCAACTCTGTAAAACAAATTTCAATGGAAATTTTCATTTTAAGAAAGGAATTATTATGTATTGCAATTCAGTTGTCTCCAGATAATTTGTTGTAAATTACAAAATCATGAGTCATAGAGGTTAGAAGTGAATTGTTTTTGTGAAGTTTTTGAACTTTTTGTCATTTGTTCAGCTGTTATGCCCATTTTTGTATTTTATTAACATTTGTTTATTTCAAACAAGTCTAATGGACCAGTGTTACAATTTTGGAAGGCAAGGTGTGAGGTAGAAGAGGACCATGCTAGGCACAGAACAAAAACATTTCTGATAAGGTTAGTGATGACTTGAGTATACCAGTGCAACAAGGGACAGAGATAATTTTTTTAATTTACAATGAAAGCTAATTTTTAATGATTTTATATGGATGTATAACCCAAGCTGTCCTATTCCATTGTACATTGTCTGTGGAATGCAATCTATAAACCTAGCATTTGGTCCAGCAGTTGTAACTATAAATCATTGCCATTTGACAAGTAAAGATGTTGATTATTTTAAACTAGAGGCCCAGTGCATGGAATTTGTGCACTCAGGGGTCCCTCAGACAGCCTGTGTCCTCTCACAGTCCAGGAGCCCTTGGGGGAGGGGGCCTAAGCTGGCAGTTGGACACGCTTTTGGCCAGAAGAATGTCCGGAAGGTCTCCCAGTCTAATTAGCATTTTACCCTTTTATTAGTAATAAAAGATGCCCACACCCTTGACCTCTGCTGTGGGCATCTTTGTGACAGTCAATTTGCATATTTCCTCTTTATTAGATAGGACTAGTAGGATTTGTATATGTACACATATCTCCGTGGAGAGGGGGCCTAAGCTGGCACCCTTAGCACTGCTGCGGTTGCCAGCCTTAAGCCTGGATTCTGGTTGAGCAGCACTCCCTCTATGGGAGCACACTGACCACCAGGGGGCAGCTCCTGCGTTGAGCATCTGCTCCCTGGTGGTCAGTGCGCATCATAGTGACCAGTGGTTCTGCTGTTTGGTTGATTTGCATATTAGCCTTATTATATAGGACTAGGGGCCCGGTGAACAAAAATTTGTGCACTCAGGGGGGTGGGGTATCCCTTAGCCCAGCCTATGACCTTTTGCAATCTGGGACACCTCGGGGGGGTGATGGCCACCTGCTGGCGTGCCTGGTCAGACTGGGTGAGGGGCTGAGGGCCATTTTCAGGCTGCCCACAGCCCCTTCAGGATTCGTGCCCTGGGGGTGGGAGGGCTGGTGAGTGCAGGCATGGATGTTTCTCACTGGAGGGCCCACGATCGCACACACTTGGTGGGCCCCTACCGCTGAGGGGACACACCTGGCACAGAGCTGGGTGGTGAGCCCGGGGTGGATGCTGGTGCAGGCTCCCTCGGTGGGGCCCTGCTGCTGAGTGAACACACTGAGGTGGAGTCGCGCAGCGGACTGGCTTCAGATGCTCCACACTGTGCAGCAGACGCTCCCGCACGCCCTGCAGAGACCTCCGGGGTGGAGCCACGCAGCGGACCCAGGACAGGTGCTCCTGGACGCCCCGCAGAGGCCCCTGGGGGGTGGAGCCAGGCAGTGGACCCAGGATGGGTGCTCCTGGAT
This sequence comes from Murina feae, assembly GCA_004026665.1. Taxonomy (NCBI): domain Eukaryota; kingdom Metazoa; phylum Chordata; class Mammalia; order Chiroptera; family Vespertilionidae; genus Murina; species Murina feae. Next base: position 8,073 of record PVJC01044342.1, read on the forward strand.
GCCCCGAGGAGGCCCTAGGCCAGACCTCCCCCCACTGAGCTGACACATCCAGCACAGCTGTGCTGGCCACAGAGGCTCCCAGTGCAGACCTGCCCTGCCAGCCTCCATCTTGGCTGGGTTAATTTGCATGCAGCCACTCTGATTGGATGGTGGGTGTGGTTTAGGCATCCCAAAGAAACAGTCAATTTCAATATTACGCTTTTATTAGTTTAGATAATTGAAACACTATTGCTTTAAGCTGAGGCCTAGGCAGCTAACGAAACCCCCTGTTTGTTTCAGCTCTGTGGCTTCTATAATTGAAACATTGTTGCCTTGAGCAGAGGCTCAGCCAGCCTAGGCAGGCAGTTGCAACAGAAGCCTATGGTTTGCTTTAGCTCCGTGGCTGCTGGCCTCCATCTTGGCTGGATTAATTTACATACAGCCACTCTGATTGGCTAGGAGGTGTGGCTTGGCTGGTGGGCATGGCTTAGGTGTCTTGTGTGATGGTCAATTTGCATATTACTCTTGTATTATTTAGGATAGTTTTGGGAATATCAAAATAGTAAAGCTTTTGTTTTAAAAGTCACATTCAGTCCTAGCCAGTCTGGCTTTGTGGATAGAGTGTCAACCTGTGGACTGAAGGGTCTTGGGTTCAATTTCTGTCAAGGGTACATGCTCAGCTTGCAGGCTGGATCCCCAGTGGGGGATGTGCAGGAGGCAGCCAATCAATGAGTCTCTCTCATCATTGATATTTCTTTATCTCTCTCCCTCTCTCTTCCTCTCTTAAATCAATAAAAATATATATTTTTAAAAAATAACATTCAGTGAAAAGATTTAGGAAGCAAATTATCCAGTAGCAGAACTTATTCCACAAAATGAAATCTCACATAGTTGGTAAGAATCTAATAATACCAACATTGAAATGCTAGGGCAAAAAGTTCAAGTTGAAAAGAGTTTACTCCAATTTAATAAATTGACTTTATATCACATGACTTATGTCACATGATGCTAAAAAGTTTTTTGTCATTAACAGTAAAGTAGCAATTTCTATAGCTGGGTTAATGAGTTAACAGATTCCATGAATATTTATTTTTTTAATTTATTTTCAATTTTTCAAGGAGGTTGGCATTCAATATTATATTAGTTTCATGTATACAGCATAGTGGTTAAACATTCATGTAACTACAATGAATATTGACATGGTGTAGCATTTTCAAGATTTGTAAATAATGATTAAATTCAAGAAAACTTTTCTACTGCTAGGTGCCTCCCAAAACAAAGGCTAATACAAATTTAATTGGTCTTTATATCTGAAAACCAAAGGTCTGTCATCTAACATCAATGGTTGGCTTCATGACAACTTTTGCCTCATTTTAATAAAAAAATATATATAATGTTGATGTTACAGCACACTGCTTTCTACACAAAGAGGTGCTAATATAAAAAACTGGATAAAATGAAAGCTTTGGAAAACGCTACAAAAATAGTTACTTTATTAAAGACCCATTTAAGTACGTATATATTTTTAATCTCCTAATTAAACCTGACTAAAGAGCACATAACTCTTTTATATACAGAAGCCAGTGAAATTGTTACAAATGGTAAGTCTTCCCTCACCCAATTGCTATGTTTGTTTAGTGACTAGTGAGTGTGGGAATATGTTTTTATCCTAGGTAGTGTCCTGCTTGGCAAATTGCACTAGAAGGATTTGGGAGGGCAAAGAGAATACACAGGGCCTTGCTGATGCAGGTGAGGCTGGGACTTCCTTATGTCTTTACATACTTAGAATGTGAGCTCTTAATAGGTTGAAGTCATCTTGAAAGGACAATAAGAGCATTAAAAGTATCATTTTGGGAAACCTAGGATAGGATTTTGGTGCCTTCTTTAGACTTACTACAAGTCAAAGATTACTTTTATTTCAACAGTGCAAGTCTTGAGGCTCAAGGAAGATGGCTGCCGATGAGAAGGCAGACTGAAAGACAGTGAGAGAGAGAGAGAAGGAACGGAGAGTGTGTGGATGTTCCAAGCATAGAAATTTGTGGGTGTGCAACAGCTATACTCCAGAGGACTGTTGGAGAACCCGAATGGGGCTCCCTTAACCAGGCGCTGCCTCCACTGCTGCTGAAATCTCTCCCGGAGCTGTGGACTTGGCTGCGGGGACTGGGCCATCTTGGGTGACTGTTACAAGAAACGTATACATCCAGGGATACTGCAAACAGGTCACCCAGGGACCAGCCAGGAACCCAGGAACACCGGAGCTCAAACCAAGAATACATGGACCCAGACAAGCCCTGCACCTCCTCACGGAAAGGTCAGATTTCGCTTGTTAAAAGCGTGGTTTGTATTCCAAGTGGGAGAGTTGAAAGCGCGCAGGAGAAGTCTCTGCGCAGCAGAGTCTGCGCCACTCCCCTCGGGACCAGCCCCTGCTCCACAAAGTCCGAGGCTGTTGGCACCAGTGTGACCTGAGTGTGGGAAGAGGTCCCGCAGGCTGCTAGCAGAAGAGAACCCAAAAAAACTACCCCATAACTGATCGGGTCACGAAAAAACACCCTCGGTTTTGGGTCGCGGAGAAGAGACATTGGGAGAGTTACGCACAAAGCTGGAGGAGGAAGGGAGCCCGCACATCTCTTTGGAGAGGTTCATTTTTCCCTCTCGTTATTAAATCTAGGCTTGGGATTATTAAACCCAATACATAGGAGCACCCAATTGGGGTCGTTCACAGAGACTGCAGGGGAAAACCCTGTTTGTGTGTCTTGAGAAGCAGAGCAGGGAGTGACGGATTTGGAAACCAGTTCAGGGGCACTACATTCCACCAAACTTGTATTAAGTATGATAGGGAAAACAAAACCTAAATGCTGGCTAGAGAGGACTTGTAGCCAAAGAGGTCACTCCAGAAACACTGCCACCCAGAGGCTGATTCACAAACTGACTCTTCTGTAAACACAAATAAAGGCAGAAATACTGCGGGCTTTTAAATCAGGACTGGTGTACGACGCAGAGGAGTAGTGAATTGCAGGAAACTTCCATACTTTCCTGAATAGCTGACAAGACTAAGGCGCAACAATCAGAAGAGAAAAGAAGTGAATGACCCTCACTACTGCACATTTTTCTCTCTTTTTTAAAAATTTTTTTCTTTTTCTTTTTTTTCCTTTAAGAAAGAATTTTTTGTCTTTTTTCCTCACTTGATTTTACCTTTTTAATTATTGTATCTTTATTTTTAATCAATATTATTACTACTACTATTTTTTTTCTTTTTCTAAGAGTCATTTTATTTTATCTTTATATTATTTTGAGATTAGTGTTCTTCATTCTATTTTCAGATTTCCTATACCATCATTTTACTCTATCTCAACTTTACCTTTATGCCAACACTATCTTCCTCACTATTCCCCTATTGTTGTCCTTTTTCTCTTAACCAACTCATGCTTTAGATTCTCCCTATTTCCTCTTTTTACCCCCCTTTTACTATTTCACCCTACTAAGATATAAAATTTCCAATCCCCTGCTCCAAGCCCACAGATACCTCACTCCTTTCTTTCTTCACTATCCAAAATTTTTTTTTCTCTCTCTCTGTTGTTCTGCTGTTGTTTCTTTAACTTTTGATTATACTGGGGTTTTTATAATTGTTGGTGAGACTGTCTTGCTTTTTCTTTTTGTTTTTTGGTTGTATTTTGGTTATTTTTTTAAATTCTGTTTACCTTGTTAGATATTAATTGTTAATTGATTGATTAGTTGATGTACTCCATTCATCTATAGGTCTGTAGATGGCATTTGTTGCTACTAGTAACTATTCTATTTGAGTTTTCTCCCCATACAATCTCTTTCCCCCTTTTATTTCATTCTTTTTTATTGTTGTTACCCTTTTTTTTTTCTTTGCCTTCCTTTTCCTAAATTTGTTTTGGCACTCCCTTTCTCCTTTCTTTTCTTCTTTTTCTTTCTTCTTTACTCCCTAACTCTCATTTCTCTAGTGGTAACTGTTAGTGGGTTATAAGTATCGTGAATACATTTGGGTTCACATCTTTGTGCATTGTGCCTTGCTGTGTTGTATTTTGTGCCTTTAAATCAACACAGGAGAGAAAAAACTATGTAACCAGATACCCAGAGAAGATAGATCATGGGGAGACAAAGAAACAGCTCGCATATGAAAGAAAAACAGGCATCACCAGAAAGTGAAGTAAATGAAATGGAGGCAAGTAACTTGTCGGAGAAAGGATTCAGGGAAATGGTCATAAGGTGGATGAAAAGAATGGAAGACAAATTTGACAGTATGTGTAAGAACCAAGAGGAAATGAAGAAGAACCAAGAGTAAATGAAGAACCAAGAAGAAATGAAAAACGACATCACTGCTATGAAGAACTCAATAGAAAGCATCAATAGTAGACTAGAAGAAGCAGAGGACCACATCAGTGAGCTAGAAGACAAGGTAGAAAAAAATACCCAAGCAGAGCAGCGCCTAGAAAAAAGAATTAAAAAGCAGGAGGAGAGCCTAAGAGAACTTTGGGACAACACAAAACGAAACAATATACGCTTAATAGGGGTGCCAGAAAGAAAGGAAACTGAGCAAGGAATAGAAAACTTGTTTCAAGAAATAATGACAGAAAACTTCCCTGAAATACAGAAGAAAAACCCCACGCAAATCCAAGAAGCCCGCACATTCCCAATCAAAATGAACTCCAAAAGACCAATGCCAAGGCACATTATAATTAAATTGGCAAACACCAATGACAAAGACAGAATCTAAAAAGCGGCCAGAGAGAGACAGAAAGTTACCTACAAAGGCTCCCCAATCACACTAGCGACTGATTTCTCAACAGAAACACATCAGGCAAGAAGAGAATGGAATGAAATATACAAAGTCATGCAAAGGAAGGGTCTGTACCCAGCAAGGCTATCAATCAAAATTGAGGGTGCAATTAGGAACTTCACAGACAAAAAAGGACTAAGGGAGTTTGTTACTACCAAACCAGCAATGCAAGAAATGTTAAAGGGCCTACTGTAAAAAGTAAAAATAGGAAACAAAGAAGGAACACAAGGGTAAAGAATAAAAATGGCGACAAACAAGTATTTATCAATAATAACTTTAAATGTAAATGGATTAAATGCACCAATCAAAAGACATAGGGTAACTGAGTGGATAAGAAAACATGACCCACATATCTGCTGTTTACAGGAAACCTACCTCAGAAAAAAAGATGCACACAGACTGATGGCGAAAGGATGGAAAAATGTTTTACAGGCCAATGGGAATGAAAAAAAAGCTGGGGTAGCAATACTTATATCTGACAAATTAGATCTCAAAGTGAAGGACATAAAAAGAGATAAGGAAGGCCACTTCATTATACTAAAGGGAGCCATTCAACAAGAAGAAATAACTCTGGTAAACATATACGCACCCAATATAGGAGCACCCAAATACATAAAAAAAACTTCTGGAAGATATCAAAGAAGAGATTCACAGAAATACAATCATAGTGGGGGACTTTAATACCCCACTATCACCGTTGGACAAATCCTCTAAACAAAATATCAGCAAAGAAACATCAATCCTAAATGACTCACTAGAGCAGATGGACTTAATAGACATCTTCAGAACACTTCACCCCAAAGCCACAGAATATACATTCTTTTCAAGTGCACATGGGTAATTCTCAAAGATAGACCATATTTTGGGGCACAGGCAAAGTATCTTCAAATTCAAGAAGATAGAAATCATATCAAGCATATTCTCAGATCACAATGGCATACAACTGGAAATCAACTATAATAAAAACAATCCAAAAAATCAAACACATGGAGAAAACAGCATGCTATTAAATAATGACTGGGTTACCACAGAGATCAAAGAAGAAATAAAAAACATCATTGCAACAAACGACAATGAAAACACAACAATCCCAAATCTATGGGACACAGTGAAAGCAGTCTTGAGAGGGAAGTTCATAGCTCTACAAACCTACTGCAGAAAACAAGAAACAATGATAATAAATTACCTAACCCTGCAACTCGAAGATTTAGAAAGAGAGCAACAAGAAAAGCCCAGTGTAAGCAGAAGGAAGGAAATTATAAAGATCAGAGCAGAGATAAATGACTTGGAG
>PVJC01044343.1:0-14147 GCA_004026665.1 Murina feae
CCACTTGGTTATGAGAGTCAGCTGTGTCTACAGTGGGAGAATTTCTGTGCTGGAGACACCCTTATGGGGCAAGAGTTGTTTCAGTGGAGCTTTTATGCTCACTGCATCTGCCCCGAGTGTGTTCCTTGTGGATCTGTTTTGTTTAGGTTAGTCCCACTCTGGACACTGGGTGGGGCTGGCTCCTGTATCTTTAAGGAGGCGTTGATTAAGCCTCTGCCCTAGCTCTGACGCAGCTTGGGAGGGGCGGGGCCTCGGGGAGTCTGCAGGGCAGGGCGGAGCAAATAGCTATGGCGCTTTTCAGCGCTGCGCTGAGAGACACCAGGTCTCTGTGTCCCACGGTAATTGCTGCAAGCAACGCTGAGAAAAACCCGCTTTGAATTTCCTCCTGGTGCCAGTCAGTCCCCCTTCTCTGGGTGTCTGGGTCCTTAGAAACTTGCTTGGAACTGGAGTTCAGAGCCGCTGGGGACTTGTGGCTTTCTCCGTTTTGGAAAAGAACCGCGTCCCCCGGCGCCAGCCCTTCCCCGAGACCCGTGCGCGCGCCTCCGTACCTCTGTACTTTGCTTCCGCTGCTCCTCTGAGTCTCAGACTCTTCTCTAGTTGTAGGATTTTCACTCAGCCAGCCGTCCTGTGGGTGCGAGTGGTGTCTGTGTGTTCTTTTCGAGGTTTTTCTGAAATAGTTGTTCATGGCTGCATTTACGGTGTCTACCCTATGCTGCCATCTTGTTTCTCCTAGTATGGATATTTTAATAATGTTGATTCTACCAATCCATGAACACGGTATATTCTTCCACTTCATTATATCTTCCTCTCTCTCTTTTTCAATGTCTGGTAGTTTTTGGAGTAGTAGTTTTTTACCTCCTTGGTTAAGTTTGTTCCTAAGTATCTTAATTTTTGTTGCAATGGTAAATGGGATTTTTTTTTTTTAGTTTCTATTTCTGTGTGTTCATTATTAGTGTATAAATATGCCATCAATTTCTGGGTATTAATTTTGTATCTTGCTACATTGCCAAATTCATTGTTCAATATCATATCATCTGCTAATAACGACAGTTTTATTTCCTTCTTTCCAATTTGAATGCCTTTTATTTCTTGTCTGATCGCTGTGGCTAGGCCTTTCTGTATTATTTTGAATAAGAGTGGTGAAAGTGGCCATCCCTGTCTTGTTCCTGTTCTTAAGGGAAATGGTTTTAGTTTTTGCCCATTGTGTATGATATTGGCTGTAGGTTTGTCATATATGGTTTTTATTATGTTGAGATATTCTCCCTATAGTCCCACTTTGCTGAGAGTTTTTATCAAAAAAGGGTATTCTGCCCTAGCTGGGTTGGCTCAGTGTATAGAGCATTGGCCTGCAGACTAAAGGGTCTCAGGTTCGATTCTGGTCAAGGGCACATGTGTGGGCTGTGGGCTTAATCCCCAGTAGGGGCTGTGCAATAGGCAGCCGATCAATGATTCTCCCTCATCATTGATGTTTCTGTCTCTCTTTCCCTCTCCCTTTCTCTCTGAATTCAATAAAAAATATATTTTTTAAAAAACTGTTGATTTTATCAAATGCTTTTTCTGCATCCTTTGATATGATAATGTGATTTTTGTATTGCAGTCTGTTTATGTGATGTATCATGTTTATTGATTAGCAAATATTATACCAGCCTTGTATCCCTGTAATAAATCCCACTTGGTCATGGTATGATCTTTTTAATATATTGCTGGATCTGATTTGCTAAAATTTTGTTGAGTATTTAGCATCTATGTTCATCAGGGACATTGGCTTGTAATTCTATTTCTTAATAGTGTAGTGTCTTTATCTGATTTTGGGATGAGGGTAATGCTGGACTCATAAAGAGCTTGGAAGTGTTCCTTCCTCTTGAATTTTTTTTTGAAATAGTTTGATGAGGATGGATGTTAGTTTTATTTTCAAATGTTTGGTAAAACTCCCCTGTGAAGCAGTCCAGACCAGGGCTTTTGTTTGCTGGAAGTTTTTTTCTTTAATTATTATTATTGCTTCAGTTTCATCAGTAGTTATTGGCCTTTTCAGGTTTTCTGATTCTTCCTGATTGAGTTTTGGGAGATTGTATTTTTCTGGGAATATGTCCATTTTGTCCAGGTTGTCCAGTTTATTGGACTCTATTCATTCATAGTATTTCTTTACGATCCTTTGTATTTATGTTAGGTCAGTTGTTACTTCACTTCTTTCATTTCTGATTTTGTTTATTTGGGTCCTCTCTCTTTGTTTCTTGATGAGTCTGGCTGGAGAAACATCAATCTTGTTTATTCTTAAAAGAATCAGCTCTTGGTTTTATTGGTCTTAGGTAATTTATTTCTGCTCTGATCTTTATTATTTCCTATTATTTCCTTCCTTCTACTTACTCTGGGCTTTTCTTGTTGTACTCTTTCTAATTATTTAAGTTGTAGGGTTAGATATCTTATTAAAAGTTTTTCTTGATTTTTGAGGTAGGTCTGCAGTACTATGAACTTCCCTGTCAGTATTGCTTTCACTGTGTCCCATTGGTTTTGGATTGTTGTGAGTTCATTGTAACTTGTTTCTAGGATATTTTTTTATTTCTTCTTTGATCTCTTTGGTAACCCAATCATTGTTTTGTTTTTTTTTAAAAATATATTTTGTTGACTTTTTACAGAGAGGAAGGGAGAGGGATAGAGAGTTATAAACATCAATGAAAGAGAAACATTGATCAGCTGCCTCCTGCACACCTCCCACTGGGGATATGCCCGCAACCAAGGTACATGCCCTTGACCGGAATCGAACCTGGGACCCTTCAGTTCGCAGGCTGACTCTCTATCCACCGAGCCAAACCGGTTAGGGCCCAATCATTGTTTAATAGCATGTTATTTAGCCTTCATATGTTTGAATGTTTTTAATTGTTTTTATTGTAGTTGATTTTAATTTCATGCCTTCGTGATCTGAGAAGATGCTTGATATGATCTCAATCTTCTTGAATTTGTAGAGACTTAGCCTGTGTCTTAAGATGTGAAAATGTCCCATATACACTTGAGAAGAATGTATATTCTGTAGCTTTGGGATGAAATGTTCTCAAGATGTCAATTAATTACATCTGATCTCGTGAGTCTTTTAGGATTGCTGTTTACTTGTTGACTTTTTCTGTGGAAGATCTATCCAATGATGGTAGTAGAGTATTAAATTTCCCCAATGTGATTTTGTTGCTATTGATCTTTCCCATGATATCCTCCAGAAATTTTTTATATATTTGAATGCTCCTGTATTGGATGCATATATGTTCTCCAGAGTTATATCCTGTTGTTGTATTGGTCCCTTTAGCATTATGAAATGGCCTTCATTTTGAAGTCTATTTTGTCATATATGAGTATTGCTACCGTAGCTTTCTTTTCATTTCCATTCATTCTGTGTGAGTCCTTTGTTCTGAGGTGCATTTATATATTTATTTATTTGTTTTGTTCTTTTGAGGTGGGTTTCTTGTAGACAGCATATATATATACATCATGTTTTCTTATCCATTCAGATATCCTGTGTCTTTTGATTGTAGTATTTAAGCCATTTACATTTAAGATTATTGTTGATAGGTACTTACGTGTTGCCATTTTTATTATTTTTATTGATTTCAGAGAGGAAGGGAGAGGAGGAGAGAAATAGAAACATCAGTGATGAGAGAGAATCATTGATTGGCTGCCCCCTCCTTGCCCCCTACTGGGGATTAAGCCCTCAACCTGGGCATGTGCCCTTGACTGGAATTGAACCTGAGACCCTTTGGTTCGTAGGCTGATGTTCTATCCACTGAGCCAAACTGGCTAGGATGCCATTTTTATTTTTTATGATTGTGTTCTTTTCTTTTTCTCTATTTATTCTTCTTATAATAGCCCCTTTAGCATTTCTTGCCATGCTGGTTTGGTGGTAATAAACTCTTTTAGCCATTTTTTACCTTTAATTTTGAATTAATAGCCTTACTGGATAGAGTAGTCTTGGGTTCAGTTCCTCCATTTTCATTACCTTGTATATTTCAAGCCATTCCCTTCTGGCCTGAAGTGGTTCTATCGAGAAGTCAGCTCACAGTCCATGGGAGCTCCCTTGTAGGTCTTTCTTGCAGCCTTTAAGATTCTTTCTTTGTCTTTAATGTTTGCCATTTTAATTATTATGTACCTCAGTGTGGGTCTTTTGTTGTTCTGTGGCTGGGATTGTCTGTGTTTACTGAACTTGAATGAAGTTTTCCTTCACCAGGTTAGGAAAATGTTCTGCCATCATTTCCCCAAACACGTTCTCTATTCCTTGCTTGGATTATTCTCCTTTTGTTACTTCTATGATGTGAATGTTGGTACATTTCATGTTGTCCCAAAGCCCCATTATATTCTCCTTTTGCTTTTTATATTTTTTTCCATTTGCTGCTCTGAATGGTGTTTTTTCCTCCTTGTCTTCTAATTCACTGATTTGGTCCTCAGCTTCTTCCAGTTAACTCTTGAATCCTCCCATGGTGTTTTTTTTTTTTAATTTTTTCTTTTCAGTCTCAACTGAGGATATTTTTCCATTGATTTTTAGAGAGTGGAAGAGAGAGGGAACAATAGATAGAAATATCGATGTGAGTGAAATACATCAATTGGTTGCCTCCTGCATGAGTCCTGCCCAGGGTCCTGAGCTGCAGAAGAACCTGCAACAGAGGTATGTGCCCTTGACTGGAATGGAACCTGGCACTCTTTGGTCTATATGCTGATGCTCTATCCACTGAGCAAAACTGGCTAGGGCCCAGAGTATTCCTTATTTCAGCTATACTTTCCTCATTTCTGATTATTATTTATTCTTTCAACATCTCTTTCCATGTTGGTGTAGCTCTCATTAATTCCCTTAATATTCCTATTAATTTTCTTATAATTCTCATTTAGTTGCTTGTAGTTCTCACTGAATTGTTGGAGTACCCTTATTACCAATACTCTGAATTATTTACCTGAAAAATTGCTTGCCTTCATTTAATTTAGTTTCTTTTCAAGAGATTCCTCCTTTTCTTTCATTGGGGGTTCTTTGTCTGCCTATTCTTTTCTGTCCCTTTGATTTGTTTCTGTGTATTAACTCGAACTGCTCTGCCTTCCAGACTTTGCAGGGTCTTATGTATTAGGTGTTTTGTGGATCCCAGTGGTGAAGTCTCTTAGATCTCCTGAGTTGGTTGCTCTAGTGAAGCCTCTTACTTGAGTTATTTGGGTCCTCCTATTTTAGTTTGGTCTCTAATGTTATTGTCCCATTCGAGAATGGAGTCTCCTCTTGGCCTGGCTGACGATGTGGCTCACCCCGACCATGTTGTGTGAGCTGTTGTGGAGGTACTGACTGAACAGAACAAAATATAAAAACAGAAAACAGAAGAAAAACATACACAAGACCCCTACAGCACCAACAAAAGCAACCACCAGAGAAGAGAGAATTATAAAAGAGAAAAGAGTGCAAGAATGATAGAAAAAAAGAAGAAAGAGAAAATATGAAGGGAAGACAAAACACAACAAACTAACAAAAGCACAAACAAAAAAAACAATAAGAAAAGGGGTGGCAGAATATGTAGATGCTAAAACAAAGAAAATAAGAATGGAAAGTTAGATAAAAGAACAAAACAACAGAGATTACAATAATAACAAATCAATAAAGCAGTGTTAATGTAAAAATATTCAAACCTGTAAAGAATTTTTGTGAGTTTAAGCCAAACTGTCTACAGTTGCCTGGAAGCAGTATCTCAATGGATTGGGATAGTGTTCCAGAGAATGGCGGTTTCTCATCTATTTTTATACATTGCAGTCAAAGGAAGGGATGAAGGTGGATTACATGAAATCTACGGGTGATAGAGAAGTGGGAGAAAGCAAAGTGGGGAAACCTGAGATTAGATAAAAAGAAAAATGATAAACGCATACTTAGGTGGGTGAGCATAGTTAATAGTCAACAATTAATGTGATAATAACAACAGTGAAGGAATTTGTGGTATCTGTCCTGGTGCCTAGGGACATTAGGATGTACCCTAAGAGGTCCGGAAAAAGGGAAGTTACAAGTTACCTAGAGATTTCAAGGATATGTTACCATAGATGCAAAAAGACAGATAGGCTCAGTTAAGGTAAAGGTTGACATTGTCAGTGAAGATACCAACCTAGGAGGTGACTATCCACCATAACTACTTTTAGTTAAAGTTTAATTTCAGACCATCCTTTGTGTGACTTTAGGTCTCTAAGTTTGCAAGACCGCCATGTAGGCCTTCCCTGAGCTTATTAGGTTAGCATGTGGCCCCTTTGGTCCACAGTAGATAGGTAAAGAAGATAAATTTTAAAAGGAGAGGGGGGGGGGAGAAAGAAAGGTAAGAAAAAAAACCCAAAAAGTAAAAGAAGTGCCTGAGCAGCGTGGCTCAGTGTTTGAGCATTGATTTGTGAACCAGGAGGTCCTGGTTCGATTCCCAGTCAGGGCACATGTCCCGGTTGCTGACTTGATCCTCCGTAGTGGGCTAGCAAGAGGGCAGCAAATTAATAAATTCTCTTATTGATGTTTCTCCCCCTCTCCCTCTCCCTTTATGTGTGAAATCAGTAAAAATATATTTTTTTAAAAAAGGAGAAAAAAGGGAGGAAAAAAGAGAAAAGAAGGAAAAAAGGGGGGAAAAAAAGTAACAAAACTGAAGAGCATTTGTTTCAGGCAAGTTTAGTGCCCACTGGGAGCTCTCTTTGGATCCCACTCTTTTGTTCTGTCTGCCAATTCTGGGCTTCCTGTTAGGTACTTAAGTAGTAACCACTTGCAGGCACTATCTTTTGGCTTTCACTAACCTGCTTATAGCTACAAGTGATCCATTGATCCACCATTTGTGTCTGCTTCCACAGGTCTTGGCTGTAAATAGGAGGGGCCAGTCTGCCTTCTAAAGTAGATTTGTTAGCAGCCTGGGACCCAGGGCTGGGTCAGTAAATTTCCCCTGCTCTGCCTTTGTCTCCCTTTGCTTGCTAGCCAGGTGTCAATCTTAATCACTCAAAAATCTGTTTCTGAAAGGGCTTTAGGTGGGGGGAGATGTTTTTTAGCTTTTAGAGAATATGGTGGATGTGTTTCCCTGCCCCAGAGCTACTTCTCCACAAGTGTCTCAAAATATTACTCTGCCCTTGGCTGGACAGAGATTCTTGTATGGTGACCAACGGGGTCCACTAGAAACCTGGAGGTTTTTTTTCCCCCAAGAAAAACAATTTTAAATATATACAATAATGTTATATGCAATAAATATTAATATAATATTTCAAGAAAAATTATTATAAGTATAATGTTACATGCAATAAACAATATTTCAGGAAAAATGATTTTACCTTATATAATAAAAGGCTAATAAGCAAATCGACTGAACTGTGGAATGACTGGTCACTGTAATGCGCACTGATCACCAGAGGGTAGACTCTCATTGCGGGAGCTGCCTCCTGGTGGTCATTGTGCTCCCACAGTGGGAACACTGTTCAGCCAGAAGCCAGGCTCATGGCTGGCAAGTGCAGCAGCAGTGGCAGGAGCCTCTCCTGCCTCCCTGGCAGTGCTTAGGATGTCCGACTGAAGGCTTAGGCAGGGAGCGGGCCTAAGCTGTCAGTTGGACATCCCCTGAGGGCTCCTGGGCTATAAGAGGGTGCAGGCCGGGTTGAAGGAGCCCCCCCTCCCCCACCGAGTGCATGAATTTTGTGCACTGGGCCTCTAGTCTTACTTAATAAAAGAGAAACATGTAAATTGACGGTCCCTCCACTACGCCCACCAGCCAGTCAGATGAGTATGCAAGTTAACCCAACAACAATGGTTGTTAATTTGCATACATAGGCACCCAATGGCCTGGGTCCCAGGAACATCATTGGCACCATGTCACTCCGAGGTAGGCCCTGTGTGGGGCCTAAGCACCCTAGGAGGGACCTGAGCCGGGTGGAGCTGGTGATCAGAGGGGTCTGGGGGTCGCCTACCCAGGCCTGCAGCCTTGGCCAGAGGCGGTAGGCCTGGGCAGGGGTAGAGCTGGCAATTAGAGTGATCTACAGAGGAAACACCTTTTCTGACCACTCATTGGCTAAACTCCCTGTATGCCACTGGTAATATTCTTAGTAACTTGGGTAATAAGAATCCAAAAAGGTGATCTAGGGTTTTTCCATCACACTCCTGGAGAAAAAAACGAAGGTCTGCTGCTAGAGGGCTAAGAAATGTCATATCCTGCCCTAGCTGGTTTGTCTCAGTGGATAATTCCTCGGCCTGCATACCGCAGGGTCTGCGTTCAGTTCTGGCCAGGGCATGTATCTAGGTTGCAGGCTTCTCCTTGGCCAGGGCCCAGGTCAGGCTCATGCAGGAGGCAATCAATCAAAGTGTTCCTCTCACTTTGATGTTTCTCTCTGTCTTTCCCTTTCTCTTCCACATTCTCTAAAAATCAATGGAAACATATCCTCAGGTGAGGATAAAAAAGAAATAAAGAAAAAATGTCATATCTTGTGAAAGACTCATTTTGAAAATGCCTAAAGAAAGTTGTCATTATTTTATGGTGAAGGGACTGGAGTTCGTGTTGATGAAAACACCTTAGTGGCTGTGGTGACTGGCAGTGGCTGCAGCAGTGGGGTTATGGGGCTGGTGACTTCCCCTGATCAGCCTGGTCACCTCCCACAAAGGAAGGCCAGAGTGCGGCTTAGGCCCGCTTCCCAAGGGGAGCAGAGAGTGGGCCTAAGCCATCAGTAGGACACCCCCTGAGGGCTCCCAGTACGTGAGAGGGGGCAGGTTGGGCTGAGGATACCCCCCCTGCAGTGCATGAATTTTGTGCACCGGGCCCCTAGTCTATAATAATTACATACAGTAAAAATTAATATTTCAAGAAAAAAAGATTTTAAATATAATATTATCAAAATTGTACTAACATAGTATAATATCACAAAAGTTGTAGGAAATATTAAAAACCTGCAAATAACAGGATTATTTCTATTATAATTAAAATACTTTTTATCTCTGGTTGTATTTTGGTTCATCAGTTTATGTTGTTCATTATATTCTACAAAGGAGTGAGATCATCTGATATTTATCTTTCTCTGACTGGCTTATTTTGCTTAGGATAATGGTTTCCAGGGCTATCCATGCTGTAGCAAATGGTAAGAGTTCCTTCTTTTTTTACAGCAGCATAGTATTCCATTGTATAGATGAACCACAGCTTTTTAATCCACTCATCTGCTGATGGGCACTTAGGCTGTTTCTAAATCTTAGCTATTGTGAATTGTGCTGCAGTGAGCGCATGTGTCCTTTCTGATTGGTGTTTCTGATTTCCTAGGATATATTCCTAGAAGTGGGATTACTGGGTCAAATGAAAGCTCTGTTTTTAATTTTTTGAAGAAACTCCATACTGTTTTCCACAGTGGCTGCACCAGTTTCTTTTCCCACCAGCAGTGCAGGAGAGATTCTTTTTTTCCGCATCCTCTCCAGCACTTGTCATTTGTTGATTTGTTGATGACAGCTATTCTGACAGGTGTGAGATGGTACCTCCTTGTTGTTTTAATTTGCATCTATCAGATGATTAGTGACTTTGAGCATGTTTTCATATGTCTTTTGGCCTTCTGTAGGTTCTCTTTTGAAAAGTGTGTATTGAGGTCCTTTGGTCTTTTTTTGATTGGATTGCTTATCTTTTGTTAAATTGTATGAGTTCCCTGTAAATGTTGGAGATTAAACCCTTATTGGAGATGTTGTTGGCAAATATGTTCCCCCATGCAGTGGGCTTTCTTGTTGTTTTGTTGATGGTTTCTTTTGCTGTGCAGAAGCTTTTTGTTTTGATGTAGTCCCATTTGTTTATTTTCTCTTTAGTTTCCACTGCCCTAGGAGCTGTATTGGTAAAGATATTGCTACGACAAATGTCTGCTATTTTGCTGCCTATGTCTTCTTCTAAGATTTTTATGGTTTCCCATCTTACATTTAAGTCCTTTATCCATTTTGAGTTTATTTTTGCGTATGGCGTAAGTTGGTGGCCTAGTTTCATTTTTTTTTGCAAGGATCTGTCCAATTTTCCCAACACCATTTATTGAAGAGACTGTCTTGACTCTATTGTATGCTCTTGCCTCCTTTGTCAAACATTAATTGAGCATAATGACTTGTGTTGATTTCTGAGTTCTCTGTTCTGTTCCACTGGACTATATGTACCAGGCTATTTGGAGAACAGTGGCTTTGTAGTATAGCTTGATATCTAGTATTATGATCCCTCTAGATTGCTGCAGCTATTTAGGTATTTTTCTATTCCAGATTAATTTTGGGGGAGTTTGTTCTAGGTCTTAGAAGTATGCTGTTGGTATTTTAATGGGGATTGCATTGAATTTATAAATTGCTTTGGGTAGTATGTACATTTAAATAATGTTGATTCTGTCAATCCATGAACATGGTATATTCTTCTATTTGTTCATGTCTTCCTCTATCTCTTTTTTCGGCATCCTGAAATTTTCTGAGTATAGGTCCTTTATCTCCTTGGTTAAGTTTATTCCTAGGTATCTTAATTTTTTTTGGTGCAATGGTAAATGGAATTATTTTGTTTAGTTTAAATTTCTTTGAGTTCATTATTGGTGTATAGAAAACCCATAGACTCCTTGGTGTTCATTTTTTCTATTGCTACATTGCTGAATTCATTTATTAACTCTAGAAGTTTTTTGATGGAGTCTTTGGGGTTTTCTATGTACAATATGTCATCTGCGAATAAGGACAGTTTTACTTCTTTTCCAATTTGTATGCCTTTTATTTCTTCTTTTCTGATCACTATGGCTAGTATTTCCAGTACTTGGGTCATGTTTTCTTATCTATTAAGCTACCCTGTATCTTTTGATTAGAGCATTTAATCCATTTACATTTAAGGTTATTATTGATAGGTACTTGTTTGTTGCCATTTTAATTTTTTATGCCTGCGTTCCTTGTTTCCTTTCTATTTCTTCTTTTTACAACAGTCCTTTTTTATCAGTTTTTGAATTGCTGGCTTGATGGTAATAAATTCCTTTAGCCTATTTTTTGTCTGCAAAGCTTCTGATTTCACCATCAATTTTGAATGATAGTTTTGCTGGGTGGCGTATTCTTGGATTCAGTCCCTTGCTTTGCATCACTTTTTATACTTCATTCCATTTCCTTCTGGCCTGATGTGTTTTTGTGGAGAAATCCCTTGATAATCTAATGGGAGGTCACTTGTAGTTAACTCTGTATCTCTCTTGCAGCCCTTAAGATTCTTTCTTTGTTGTTAACGTTTGCCATTGTAATTATGACATGTGTTAATGTGGGTCTTTTTGAGTTCATCGTGTTTGGGACTCTGTGTTTGTGTGACTTTTTTCTTCCTCAAGTCAGGGAAGTTTTCTGTCATTATTTCTTCAAATGGGTTTTCTATTCTTTGTTCTTCTTGTCCTTCTGGCACCCCTGTTATGCATATGTTGCCTCATTTCATGTTGTCCCAAAGCTCCCTTAAACTCTCCTTTTGTTTTTTAACTTTTTTTCCAATTTCTGTTCAGGTTGGTTTTTTTTTCCCACCCTGTCTTCTAACTCACTAATTTGATCTTCTGCTTCTTCTAATCTACCGTTGAAACCTTCCATTGTATTCTTTATTATATCAATATCATTCTTCATTTCCTCTTGATTCTTATCCGTTTTGAGTTTATTTTTGTGTACGGCGAATTTCTCATCTGGATGGTTGAGCATCTATATAACCATTACTCTGAATTTTTTTCTCTGTCATATTGCTTGCCTCCATTTTTTTTAGTTTCCATTCTGTTAATTCCTCTTTTTCTTTCCTTTGGGGATTGTTTCTTTGTCTCCACCTTTTACTGTTACTTTCTGTCCCTGGGCACCCTGCTTGGGGTCTGAGAGGTAGAAGACCTTAGTGGTCCAATGATCTGGGACTTGTTAACCAGGAGGATGGGTCTGCCTTGTGTCTCAAATCTTTATCGACTCTGTTCTGAGTTGTACCCTCTTCTCCTGTTGTCTGATTCAGATGTTTGTGGTTGAGGGTGGGCTGGGGGTGGAGGTGGGGTGCGTGCACACATCCTTTGATTCTCTGGTGTGCGACTCCCTATGAGTCCCCAGAGCTCTCTGGCCTTCACTTCAGTCTGCATCCCTGGCTCCTGCAGCAGGGTGGTGCCCCAGAATCCTTTAACAGTGAACTTGTTGCAGAGTCCTGTGACCCATGGGTAGGCGCACTGGGTCGCACTGACTGCTGTCTCCTAGGGCCAGGGTTGCGATGGTTGCCTGGTGGCTCTGTGTCACTGTGGCATTGCTGACCTGGGCCTGGGATTAGTGCATCACTGGGCAGCTCCTGGTTGCTACGTCAGTGTCCTGGGGCTGGGTGTTGGGGTGTCACTGGGCAGCTCTATGTCACTACTGTAGTGCTGACCTGGGTCCAGGGTTGGGCAGCTCTGTGTCACTATAGTAGCGCTGTCCTGGAACCAGGTTTGAATTGGTCGCCGGGCAGCTCTGAGTTGCTAGGGCAGTGCTGGCCTGATTCCAGGGTTGGGGTGTCACCGGGGGCCCCGTCAGCATCAGATCCTAAATGCTGGGTCCCGGTGCAGGGGTGAAGAGGCGCATGTGGAGGTCTCTCTGGCAAACACTCACTGCAGACATCTGGGAGCCTGCAGGGAGATATTGTGCCACTCACTGCCAGGGCACAGTGTGGTCCCACTTGGGTCATTGCTGGCAAGCTGCTCCCTGCACCATCCGGGGTGATGTCTGAGGCCAGTCTGAGTGTTGATGTGGCTGCACTTCTGGCCTCCACTGCTGCCTTCTATAAGATGGCATGGGTTCCATGCCAAAGCCCCACTGGCCTGGGAATGCTCGCGGCTGTAGCAGGGGCTCCCCGTCTAGGAGAGCCCTACCTGCTGAGACTCCTGTGAGATCTAACTGTCCCTCACTCACTCACCCATACACCACACATGCCTCTTGCTCCTTTTTTAAAAATATATTTTATTGATTTTTTACAGAGAGGAAGGGAGAGGGATAGAGAGTTAGAAACATCGATGAGAGAGAAACATCGCTCAGCTGTCTTCTGCACACCTTCTACTGGGGATGTGCCTTGACCGGAATTGAACCTGGGCCCTTTCAATCTGCAGGCCAACACTCTATCCACTGAGTCAAACCGGTCAGGGCCTCTCTTGCTCCTTTACTCACTCACACTCTTTTCTTCCCTGATGTCCTGCCAGCCACCATTTTGGGATCCTCTCATTTCATCTTTTATTTCATAGAGCCAATTCCAACTCAGTTGTGAACAAGAGAAAACTGTAGAATATCTAACTGAAAAGTTCTTTGCTCTGTATCTTGGGGTTTTGTATTTTAGACCTTTTTTAGGTATATTATTAAAGGTTTTGGCCATTTTTGAAGTCCTTTCAGGCATTAGAAGTACATGGGGAAATTGTGGGTAGGTTTTTTCCCCCCCATTTTTTAAAAAGGCCAGATGAAGGTTTTCTTGTTACTCTGCTACGTTGCTTGATGAAAAGCTAGTGTTTCTTTCTTTTTTTTAAAAAAAATCCATACCTGAGGATATGTTTTCACTGATTTTTTTAGAGAGAGCAGAAGGAGAGAGGAAAAAAACACATGTTAATGTGAAAGAGAAACATCAGTCGGTTGCCTTCCATATGTTCCCTGACCAGGGATTGAACCCAAAACCTAGGTATGTGCCCTGACCAGGAATCAAACTGCAGCCTTTTGGTGCACAGGATGACACTCCAACCCATTGAGCCACCCATCCAGGGCTGAAAACCTAGTGTTTCTTAATGTTATTGATGCCCAGTTAAATTGAACTTTTAGATATCAGTTTGTGAGACTTTTAAACCAAAAATTCCAACATAATTTATTTTTTAAACAGAACATATTTAACATACAACTTCAGATAATTTCTTACTATTATCTGACTTATAATAGAAAAGGCAAATGTACTGAATTCTTATGTATCTAAGATTTAGAGTGCACACAGTTCTTTCCTCAGTAGCAGAGACTGAATCTTTACAACTCATTCAGATATAAGTTGAGTTAATGTAAATATGCAGAACTGGTTGTACCTCTTTAGCTGAAAGTAGGGAATCTCAGGGTATCTTATAACTGACTTCCTCTTTCTTCTCAAGTTATTGTGTGCAAAGTGCTTCAGGAAAATTAGGTTGCGGAGTGTCATGTTGCCTTCCTGGGGAGTACTAAATTTTTGGTCTGGTGCCACCTGCTTTCCCTTTTTAAA
>PVJC01044344.1:0-14137 GCA_004026665.1 Murina feae
TTAATACGTCAAGCAGATTCCAGAAATGTGCCTTTGGGACAGCGTTTCTGACTTGAAGAGTCTGAGTCAGCTGGTCTGGGTGGAGTCAGATGCTGCATATCTCCCTCCCTCTCTTTTTCCCCTCTCTCTCTCCCTCCCTCTTTCCCTTCCTCCCTTTTTTTTATTTTCTTTTTAATCCTCATCAGAGAATATTTTTTCCAAGATGTTTAGGCAGAGTAGAAGAGAGGGAGGAGGGGGGAAGAGAGGGAGAGAAACATCGATGTGAGAGAGACACATCAATTGGTTGCCTTCCGCTTACACCCCAACCAGGGCTGGAGTTTGAACCTGCAACGGAGGTCTGTGCCCTTGACCAGGAATTGAACCCCTGGACTCCTTGGTCTGTGGGTCGATGCACTAACCACTGAGAACACCAGCCGGGGCAGACTCTACATTTCCGAGGAGCCCCCGGGTGATGTTGATGCTGCTGGGCTCTGCACCATACTCAGAGTAGCAAGGTTCCTAGCGCTCGTTTTCAGAGCTTTAAGCACTCATGTACCAAGGATGAGCCTGACTCCAGTTTGTTGCAACACCACCCATGTCAGAAACAAAGGCAGCTCTGGTGCTCGGCGATCCCTTCTGTGCCCAGCTGCGACTCGGAAGCAGACCCTTACAAGTCTAACCCAGGGTCACTTGAGTTCTCTCCTGCTGAGCTCATGGCTGCCTCCTTGCCAGACCCAACAGAGACCAGCTTCCCAGACTGGGTTACTGGCCTGAGGTTGGCCACGCTCACCCCTTCCAGCAGTGCCGTGGGCCAGACGACTTCCTCCGCCTCGCGGTTTCTGTCTTGCTCGGGGCCCCAGGAGGGTTGGCACGCCACAGTCAGCATGATGTTTCTAACACACAGTCCTGGCCACGCTCCTCCCCACTTCAGACCCTGCCATGGCCAGCTCATTGCCTTACCCACAAAGCTCGCTTCCATCTCCAGCCTTTGCGGTCTACTACCCAGACACACGGAACCTCCGTTAGTTCCTCACTTCACTTTCTTCCAGGCCTGAGGAGTCTCAGTGCCACTCAGAAGCCATCCTCAGATGACGGGGAAGGATGCATATGGACGAGGGAGGAGCAGGATTTGGGCACAAAGACAGGCAGGGCAAACTAGTGTCAAGAGCACAGGCTTCAGCAGGAGTCCCAGCCTGGTCACCCCTCAGCCGTGTGACCTCGGACAGGCCTCTGGGCCTCAGTTTTCTCGTCTCGTAAATGGAGAACGGAAAATCTTTGTCTCGGGCGGTTGAAGGGTTCAATGAGGATAGGGACTTCAGAGGCTTAGTTTTGTCCCAGGCTCGTACTAAGGCTGGAGATGAGCAGTTCAGATGAGCTGTTGCTGTCTGGCACCCTCATCTCTCCTCCCCTCCCCTCCTTCTCCCTTCTCTCCTGCTTTTACTCTCAGGACCTCGGGGCCTTCACGGAGGTACCATTCTTGGCATTTCCTCTAGGAGAAATTCCGCAGGGGTGGGGCGTACTGATGGCATTCCAGAGACTGTTTTTGATTATTGACCATAGGAATGGTTTGGGGCTGTCCATTTAGCTCCATTATCAGCAGCACTTTAAAAGGAAACGAAGGGAAATGCTCAGTATTCCGGCCATTAGTCCAAACTTGGAGCAAACAGCAATCTCCAGGTCCAAACATTTCCCCTGTGAGCTTTGTTTACCTTGGAGACCAGTGTCAACATAATTAGGGTTCAATGTCAACAGCACGGGGACGTTTGAAGTCCAGACATTGGAAGTCTTTTTATACATCTAGTGTCCGGGGCCACAGTTTACACCTTCCTTTCTAGTGTTGGGTTAGGGGGACATTTCAGGGCTGCTCCAACATGGCATCACCAGGTGAGGCTATGGCTAGACTTACGGGGCCGGGAGGACTCTGTGAATCTGTGCAGAGACGCTCCAAAGACAAGCATTTGCTGCGGCCCAGCCACCGCCAGCAGCAGCCATTGTCTGTCCTTGGATCGCCTACAGAAAGGAACAGAGGCCTTCGCTAGGTTCTTTCCTCCAGATTCATCAACAACTGCTTCCCCGGTACTTAGTGTCAGCCGCTGCTGTAGCTGCTATAACTGGGATGCGAACACCCAGAAATCCTTACCTCCATGGGGCCCACCGTCCAGTTAGGGTAGAGCTTTACATCATAAAACAGCCTGAATTCAGAGACATAGAGAACCGATGGAAAGTCCAGGGTGTGGTGGTGGTGAGGGGAGGAGAAACTTCAAGATCGTTTAGACAACTTCATTGTCTTAGACTCACAGGCTTCTGGAGCTTATGCAGTCTCAGCCTTCAGTTTCAGAGGGTTTTGGTCTCAGCCTCCTGCGCTCCCGCCCTCCAGCTTCTGCTCTGCTTCTACCATCTTGAGAACCTTCCCCGGCAGCCTTGCTCAGAGGGGCTCGCCATAAGGCAGGGAGTTGTGTTTTTGAAAGAGATGAGGGTCACCTTCTACCTCTCCAGGGCACCCCAGAGCTCTGGAGAGGACAGAGTGGGGGCCGGTTTCCTCCTCCCCCCCACCGCCTGTTCCCTGCCTCTGTGCCCCGAGACTGGGATAGGTGTGGCACCCTTTTCAGGGACATTCTGATTTTCCCCCCCGAAAATGCAGAGAAAAAAATTACCCTCTGGGCGTTGGGGCTGGTATGGGCCTGGCTGCTATTCTATCCGCTGCCA
This sequence comes from Murina feae, assembly GCA_004026665.1. Lineage (NCBI taxonomy): Eukaryota > Metazoa > Chordata > Mammalia > Chiroptera > Vespertilionidae > Murina > Murina feae. The sequence continues at coordinate 2,686 of PVJC01044344.1, forward strand.
TTTCTCCCCAGCTTCTCTGTGAATATGCTGGCCCGCCGGGTTAGGCCTCCTTACTCTTCTCCACCCTCTGTTTACCTTGTTATCTGAAAATATGACTGGATTTGCACATGGGCCAAAGGAAACAGAGACATGTTTTTAAGGCTGGCGACTTGCTTTTGGAGACCGCCAGTATTTATGAGGCTTAAATGACTTTTCTGTTCCCTGTGTTGTGTGGGAGGAAAAAGAAAACTCACCTCCAGCCTGCGGGAGAGCCGTGTCAACAAGGCATCCCCGCCCCCTTCCTGCCCACAGCAGTTTTTCTCTTCACCCTAAGTCTAGGCCAGTGAGGTCCTTGGGCCAGAGATCCGTCTAGGAGAGTTCCTTGGGAAGGGAGGGCAGCGCAGACCCGACACAGAACTTTGAAGAGGGCGGTTCCCATTCAGAAAGGGTCCCTGGGGACTTGTGGGAGCAACTGGGCCTTGTCATCCACCAAACAAGAGTTTGAGTGATCTTCAAGCCAGGAGCTCAAAAGAGCTCAGAGATGGTATTGATTCACAAAATCAGCTGAGCCCCCACGTGGATGGAGAAGGCATGAAAGGACCTTCATTTTCATTAGCTCCTTTCAAGCTGGTTTGAGCCACATATACACGTAACTAACCCCCGCCCCAGAGGCTAGTATCTTCTCAGTGAAGTCCGTAGGACTTATTATGCTGCAGTAAAGTATTATCCCCGCAGTAGGGCATGTCTTAACTAAATGAGGTCTGTGTCTCGTCATTGATGTCCATTCCCTGTGTGGGTTGTGGGTCCCCTCAACGGGGTCAACATATTTTTAGTAAAATCTATATCTTTGGTATCTCCTAGGGCAGTGGTTGACACTGACACCTAAGTGGCTCCCTCCTTCACACCATCAGAGGTAACCATTGTCAGAGGTAACCCCATGTCCCCCACCTTCTGGCTTTCCTCTCTATACAGTCGTATGTGTATGTATGTATGTGAATTCATAAATATATATGTATATATTTCATTTTCCTTTTTTCCCCCCTGTATATAAAAGGCTACCACACTTTACCTAATTTTAGGGACTGGGTTTCCGTGTAATACTTTGCTGGGATCCATCCATGTGGTGACCTCTCTGTGGTTCATCTGAGTGACAGCTGGAGAAAGGTACCCTACATGCTACTGCGTGCAGGACTGCCGCATCCCACGGTGCACTCATTCAGTCTCCTCCTCAGGACTTTTTTGGGTGATTGCAGACTCTTGCTCTTGTTTCCACGGCCTTTGAACATGCGTGTGCGCCTTGGTTTTCTGAAGCGGTTGCCCTGATGCATGCAGTTACCGGCAATGTATCCGAGAGCCTGCAGATTACGTCCAATGCAGTGTTTGAAATTGTCATATTTGAAAATTGTTTCCAAGCCAATAGACATAAAAAGTGGTCTCCCGTTGTGATTTTGACTTGCATTTCCTGGAGCACTAAGGATATAGAACATTAATTCATATATATATATATATATTTTGGCCTTATGTTTCTTCTTTTGTGAATTGTCTGTTTATTTTGCCCACTTTTCCTATTGCCTTGGTTGTATTTTACTTACTGATGTTTTGAGGGCTTTTATATGTTCTTGTTACTAATTCAGTGAAAGAATTAGTCCCTGCATTTTATCAATGGAGTAACGGTGTGTCCTACTTGTTCAAGATCACGTAGGTATCCACGTAGGGTCTGACTGACCCACTGTATATCCAGGGCACCAGGACCATGCTGTCTTCTTACTGCCGAGTCCGGGCCTGGGCTGGGAGGTCCTGTTCTTGCCCCTGCTGCACCACCAGCCGCTGAGGGATCGGCCCCTGTGTCTTTGGGCTTCAGTTTTCTTCCTGCAAAGCCCTGTGGACCTATCTCTAATTGTTTGTTTTGTTTTGCTAATCCTCACCTGGGGATATTTTCCATTGATTTTTAGAGAGAATGGAAGGGAGGAGAAGAGACCAAGAGAACACTATGGATGTGAGAGAGACACATTGATTGGTTGCTTCCTGCATGCACCCCAACTAGGGCCCAAGATCGGAGCCTGCGACCGAGGTACAGGCCCTTGAACAGACTAGAACCTAGGACCCTTCAGTCCACTGGCCGATGCTGTATCCACTGAGCCAAACCAGCTAGGGTCATTTTTTCTGGTTTTAAGTACCAATGTGGCTGCTGTTTTGAGGAAGGAACGTCTCCTGCCAGCTCCCACTTTATCTTGTCCAGTCCCCACTGTGTGAATGGTCTTGGGAAATGGTCTGGATGAGTTAACTATCCCAGGTCGCAGACTAGTGAGTGTGTGAGCCAGGGTTGGAACCCAGGCTGAATGGCCCCACAGTACTGGTACAAGGCCAGGGGAGCCAGATTCCTGCCCTTGGAGAGTTCATGTGTCCTGGGACAGACGCACAGTTCACGGAATGTGAGCAAAAGCATCAGATGGATGCGTGTTGTTGATGTTTACTTCTGGGAAGAGACACTGAGTCGAAAGGGAGAATTTATCTCACTTTTTATCTTATTCCTTTATGCTTTTTAGGGTTTTTTTTTACATTGAATAACTCATATTTTGGTAATAAAAAGATCACAACGAGTTAGATCTAAAACAAGGAAGGATAGCATGGAGGGACCTGGAGAGTATCATGCTAAGTGAAACAAGTCAGTCAGAGAAAGACAAATATTACATGATCTCACTCAGATGTGGGATCTAAGAAACAATACAAACTGATGAATTGAGTGGATCTGGAGACATGGAAGCATGGAGCAGAGTGTGGAATCTCAGAGGGAAGGTGGGGAGGGTGGATGGGTGAGAAGTAATTAACCAAGAACCTTGTTTGCATATATGCATGCCCAAGGTCATAGACAATGGGGCAGGTGAGGGCCTGAGGTGAGGGTGGTGGGGGCAGGTTGGATGGGATCAATAGGGGAAAAAAAGGGAACAGATGTGATACTTTCAACAATAAAGAATTATAATAAATAAATAAGTAAAACAAGGAAGTATGACACAGGTGGTAACAAAGTTTTGGGCTTGTGCTGTAAAAGCCCAGATGAGGCAGCACATAATTCTAGAGGAGGAGGTGATGAAGGGTTTTGTGGGATGAGTAGGAGTGCACTGGATAGAGACTAGCAGAGAGATTTTTCCAGTAAGAAGGACCCCTTGGGTAGAAGCAAGTATAGTTGCCCTCAGGTTAAGAAAACGGTTGGCCTAGGCTGTGGGACATAGAAGGTGCTTGGTTAATATTAGATTCTCAGTCCAGCACTCCAGGATATAGGGGTTGCTGTTTGTGGGTCTTTCCCGGATTCTACTCATTAATATTAAATTAATTACGATTTCTTCGTTAGCCATTGGTAGAGAAATTACAAGTGTCTCACAGTACAAGTCTGGCCACACAAGGAAAGGGAGGCTACTCCTGCTCATGTGGCCCAAGTGGTCCCAATAGTCACAAATAGTCCAGCGCCAGTCCCCACACCCATCTCTCAGTTTGCCCCTCGGTGGGGTCCCCTGACAGTCCCCTCCCACCATCCCCCTGCACAGTTGGAGGCTCAGGCGGGGGAGGAGAAGCCTCAGGCTCCCTGTGAGTGACTCTGAGGGAGCTGAGAGCCGGTCCTGAAGCAGTCCCTGTGGTCAGGCAGAGAATATGCCGCTTGGTAAGGCCTGCTTGCATCTGGTGCCCGTGGCAGTGAGAGTGGAACTCTCCTCCCAACCCCTGAGCACGAAGGGGAGATGGTGGTTTCCCTCCAGGAAAAATAGGGTGATGCTTGCAGACAAAGAGAGAGTAGATGCTAAGCAGATAAAACCAAGCCAAACAGAAAAAGCAGGTCTTTAGAAATAAAAAAAACAAAACCCTTTTATTTATTATGATATGAGCTTAGGTAGGGAACCCTGATATTCCCACATGGAAACCCCTCCTGGGTTACTCTCAGCTAATGGAGATTGTGGATGAACTAGGGGGAACCAGCATAGAACATGGCTGTTTCTGTTTCTTCCAGTTTACCTCTCCTATCTCCTCCATCTTTGGGTATTTTCAGGCTGGGAAAGTGTGAGCCTTTGGAATACATTTTGAATAATGTTCTCATCCAAGAAGTGATTTACTTTATAGATGCTCCTTCAAACCCACTGTTGTCATTGTTTTCATTCTTGGTGTTTCCAAAGGTGAGCCCCAGAGGCTGGGGCAGGGCAACTGTGTGAGGGGGTAGAATTCACTCCCAAAGTATGTTTGAAGCTTCAAGGTTGCCTGTCTCTGTGAGGTATGGGGTATCTATTGTGGCTTCTAGTCAGCTATATTCTAGGTTTCCTTAAATCAGTGGTCACCAACCTTTTGGACCTCACGGACCACCAGTGGCCCGCGGACCACCAGTTGGCGAACAGTGCATAGTTCTTTTCCTTACTGGTAACCACTTCTCGGCTGGCACAACTGGTTCATAATGTGTAGATACTCACAACCTAAGGAATGGCATCTGATTAGGAATCCAGACTCTGGAGTCAGACTTGTATTCAAATCCTAGCTCGACCACTTACTAGCTGTGTGATCTTAGGCAAGTTACTTAACCTCTCTGAGCTTTACTCTTTTAATCTGTAAAATGAGGACAATACTGATGTTGAGAACACAAGAGGTGACAATGAGTGTAAAATTTAGCCCAGGGACAGAGTAGGCCCAGTCTTTGTCCTCAAGGAGTTAATATTAAAATTACTATTAATAAAATAGACAAGTCCCTATAATAACATTATAGCAAGAATGCAAATGTTGGCTTCTGGCTGTCTAGATTTCAGTCCTGGCTGTCCATGAACAATTGTGTGGACTTACTATTCTTATCTGTAAAATGGGAATAAGGATTCCACCTTGTAGAGTTAGGAGAAATTAAGGCAATTTATGTAAACCACAAGACAAGTGCTCAACCAGTGTGGTAACCTTCCCCTCCTTTTCTTTTCTTTCTTTAAAAAAATATATTGTATTGATTTTTTACAGAGAGGAAGAAAGAGAGATATAGAACTAGAAACATCGATGAGAGAGAAACATCGATCAGCTGCCTCCTGCACACACCCTACTGGGGATGTGCCCACAACCAAGGTACATGCCCTTGACTGGAATCAAACCTGGGACCCTTCAGTCTGCAGGCTGACACTCTAACCCACTGACCCAAACCGGTTAGGGCTCCCCTCCTTTTCTCGGAGAAGCTGGGGTGAGCCCACATCCCTGTGCTGCTGATGGGGTGGCTGATATTGGTGTGGCACAGCCATCTGAATTCACTGGGGTTAAAAAGAGGGAATTTCACAAGATATCACTGCAGTACTAGAAGCTGCCAAACCCGCACCCCTGAGTCCCCAGAAAATGCTCATTAAATTATTTCCTCCTCGAGCAGGACTTGACTTGTAGGACAATGCCTCTGCTATGCTCAGAGCAAGCATGATTCACCACATAAGGAAGATGTGCTGATGACCGGGGTTGGAGGGGAGCAGCTTTCCTTGTGTGGATGGATGGTACCGTGATGGCTGGCATGCCTCTCTGACATCTAGCTTCCCAGGTGGCTCTTATTTTGGAGCCCATGTGGGGCTGTGACTCAACCGGAGAGGACTTCAGCAACAATTCGTTGCTCTTTAGGAACCTGGGTGGGGGTGCTTGGCTTCCAGAGCAAGCAGTCCCCTCAGTGCAAACAGTCCCAGCCACCTCCCACTGAGGGCTCCTGCTTTCCAGGGCTGTAGCTCAGGCTAGCTAAGAGGCACAGCAGGGTAGTGAGGCCAGAGCAGGAGTAAAGAAGGTGGGTTTGCCTAGAGCTGAGACACCTGTAAACCCCTTCTGGGGGCTGTCCCAGGGGGAGATAATGAGGCTACAACAAGACACATCATTGGTCACTTTTTTCTCACCTTGACCTGCTGTCCTTTTCTGTTCAGCCCCTCAATCCCATCATTTCCTTGATTCTCTTTTTCTGACCTGTTTCCCAGGAGGCCCTCTGTCTTTGTCATCATCTGGCTCAGTAGTGTCTCGTGGGAGCTCCGCTCCCAGGCGGCTGGAGAGACTTGGAGTGCTCCCTGTCCCTCAAACTGATCCCCCTTCAGTATATACCTCACTGTGTCCTTACAAGAACCTGAAGGTTACTCTGCTATAAGATGCTGGGGTTTCAGGAGTCTGATGTCATGGGGAGATAGATCACGCAGGAGACTAGCACCCAAATCCATAGGTGCCCAATGTCAGCTATTGCTGGCTGGGCAACAGGCCAACCCGGGATCCTGGGGTGTGCAATTCTGCTTGTAAGTCAGTGTGTCGGTTTATGTGATGGCACAGGCTCTGCTGCACATGTGTTCATTCTGGGTCCAGGCTGAGGGGTGGTGGTTCCCTGGGGAGCCCCTCGCATGGGATGGCAGAGGTGTCAGAGGGCAAGCTGGGATGCACAGACAGATTTCAGGCCCCTGCTTGCATCACATCAGCTAGCATCCTTTTGGCCAAAGCAAGTCACAGGACCAACCCCAAAGGAAAGGGATGGGATCATGTAACCTGTCTCTTGCAGAGGGACTGTACGATTTCATGGCAAAAGGCACCAGTGAGAGGGAGGGATGAGAAAGGAGGGCTGGCAATTCACTCCATGAAAAACATTAACACCTGAGCGTGAACTAGGTGGCTTAGACCAGGGAGAGGAGAGAGTAGTGATGAGAAGGCCTGGCAGATAGGACTCATACAATTCCACGAGGGCGGATGAGAAAAATACATACAGAACCCAGTTATTTTTCCAGAGGGAACCTGGATTTGGACAAGGTGAGGGCTCTGAGTACCCAAGAGCAGTGGTTCTCGAACATTAGCAGGTATTGAAACTCTCCGGAGGTCTTGTGAACACAGATCGGCCGGCCCCACCTCCAGAGTTTCTGATGCGATAGGTCAACAAATTTCTAAGGAACACTGATGCTGCGCAGACGGGAACTGCACTTCGAGAACCACTTTTCTCAGGAAATGGGTATTCCTGAGGGCCGCTCCTGGTCCTTAGTGCTGATCCAGCCTGGGCTTGGTCTCACCCTCTCCCCTCTGGTTTCCTGCCAATCCTATTCCAACACCTTGATGTGTCCCTCAATCCCATCATTTCCTTGATTCTGCAACCCAGAGAGCTCCTCTGCCTTCCTCCTCCTCCCTAGCCCCTTGCCACATGTTCTCCTTGCTCCTAGAAGACGAGAGAACGCAGGGCATAACTGGAGGCTGCCCGACAGACACGCCAGCCACAGCCAGGCCGCTGAGTCATAACTCCAGGAGGAAACACTGTTGTGGGAAGAGATCGCCAGTCGATGTGAAGATAATGGCCTCGGAAGCAGGCGGGTCCCTTGGCTCTGTTCACGATGGTTGATTTGTTCTGCATCTGTGCTACATCTTTGTACTCTCACTTCCCAAAATCGTCTGGTGCCTGGTGGCAGCCATCACAGGCACTGACTTTAATGACTTGCGAGGGATGAGGATGATCCCCAGAGGATCATAACAAATGCGTTATGAAACAGACCTGGGAGTTAGGGAAGTGGTTGGCCTTGAAACCCACCTTGTACTCAGAACTCAGCTCAGTGCTGGTGCATCCAGCATCATCGTGTACCTCCCAGCGAGCCCAGCTTACCTCATGAACTGGACTGCCAGGGAGACCAACACCACGTGTGCTCGGCACACCCTACGCTCCTGCCCAACCAAGGCGGTGATCTGAAGCTGTTTGTAGCTGTTCCCAGAGAGAGACAGGAGAGAGGGTAGCCACTACCTGGGAGCCCATGATCCTTTCTTGCTAAGCCTCCCTTTGCGTGTGGGGCCCCTCTAATGCTCAACAGAATGTTCTCTTCCTTCCTTTTCTCACAGGCCCAGGGACTCAGCCTGCTCTGTTCTCTTCTCCGTATATGCACTGTCCCTTGGGAATCTCTCCTCCCAGGCCTGGCTGTCTTTTTCCCGGTTGCTCCAGAAGACAAGTCCATAGGGGCATTTTGCTTAGTTTAATGCAAACTGCCAGAGGGCATCACAAGCGTATTAGCCATTCGCGCACCAAGCTTGAATTTGAAGTGGTAAATAAATGCCTCATGTTCTTCATTTTCTTGATTGCAGGCTCTACGGTATAAATTCTAATGGCTTCTGACTTGGCCTTAGTGCAGACATCTTTAGTGAAGTGCCTTCCTTTCTGTAAACGAATGAATGGTTTTAATTTCCTCTGGTTTAATTTACTAATTTACTACATAGTTCTGTGTAACAACTTACTACATAGTTAGAGGCTTAAAACAATATCACTGTTAATTACCTCACAGTTTCTGTGGGTTTGGAGTCCTGGCACAGCTCAGCTGGGTCCCCTGCTTAGAGTCCAGCCAGGACTGTGGTCTCATCAGAGGTTTGACTGTGGAAAGAACTACTCTAAGCTCCTCAGGTTATGGGCAGAGTCCATCTGCTCTGGTTGTAGGGCTGAGGTCCTTGTTTGTCTGTCTCTGGTTGTGACCTGGAGGTCACCCTTAGCTTTTAGAGCAGCGGTTGCTAATTGCTAACCACTGGTGGTCCGTGAGGTCCGAAAGGTTGGCAACCGCTGTTCTAGAGGAGGCCTGCAGTCCGTTTCCACGTGGCCCTCTCACAACATGGCAGCCAGCCGTGGAGAGAGCGCCTCTCACTCCAGTCTGCTGAGACGGGGTCTTGTTTAATGAGATGCTGTCACCTTTGCTCTGTTCATTCAGTTAAAAACAAATCACAGTTCCTGCCACACTGTACAAAGGTCTGATGAGAGGAGACTGTGTGTCGCCACCTCTTTCCAGTCTGAAGATGTAGTGCAGGCAGAACGGCAGGTACCTCTTCATCCCACAAATCACTTTGCTTTCCTGAGGACTTGGGCTGGATGTCAATCAGTTCTGGAGACCTCTTCCTCCATTCAAAAATGTCATCATAGGACATTTCCGTAACAGCCCTGCTATTTGGGAAAAGAACCCCGAGACTGTCAGACATTGGGTGGAGTCATAGCCATTTCTTATGTTTCATCCCTTATTATTTGTTCATCCAACAAATATCAATTAAACACCTATCAGGTACTGGACACTGTTTCAGGCATTGGGGAGGCAGTTGTGAACTTGACAAAGTCCTTTTCTCATGCAATTTATGTTCTACCTTGGGGGGCGCGGAGAGGAAAAGAACCAAACCAAGAAATGCATAAGCGGGTGACAAGCTCTGCAGGAAATAAAGTGAGGCTAGAACATGCTAGAGGAGTGCTTTAAATGAGGCGACCACAGAAAGTGCTCCGAGGAAGCGGTATTAGAGTTGGGCCTTGAGTGGTGACAAAGAGCTGTATCTCCATTTGGAAAAAAGTCAAGGTAAGGAAACGGCAAGTGCAGAGCCCTGAGGTGAAAAGGAATTGGTCTGTTGGAGGAACTGACAAAGCTGGAGCCGAGATAAGAGAGGGAGATGGAGGGAGATAAGGTTAGGATATTGGCTGATGGCCGCTCTCTTGGGGTCTGATGGGCTATGGTAAAAGTTTGGATTTGATGCTTTTATGAGGGGAAAGCATGGAAGGGCTTCAGTAGGGATGTTATATAATGTCTTTTATACTTCACTAGAAGCCCGATGCACAGAATTTGTGCAGGGGGTGGGTTGGGGGGTCCCTCAGCCCAGCCTGCACCCTCTCGCAATCCGGGACTCCTTGGGGGAATGTATGACTGCCGGTTTAGGTTAGGTCCAAACCAGCAGTAGGACATCCCTCTCGCAATCCGGGACCCCTTGCTTCTAACTGCCTATCTGCTCACTCCTTGCCGCTGGGCTCGCGGCTCCTTGGCACTGTCACAGAGGCGGGAGAGGCTTCTGCCACCGCTGCTACTGCTACACTCACCAGCTGTGAGCCCAGCTTCTGGCTGAGCAGTGCTCCCACTGTGGGAGCGCACTGACCACCAGGGAGCAGCTCCTGCGTTGAGCATCTGCCCCTTGGTGGTGGTCAGCGCGCATCATAGCGACCGGTCATTCTGGTCATTCCACTGTAACAGTAGCTGGGCTTTTATACACAGAGATGCGCCTCACTGTGTTTAATTTCTGGAGAACAGAGTTTTGGGCAGCAGGAATGGAAGCCAGGAGACCCATCTAACCACAGACAGTGATACCATCACCCAGGGCTGAGGTCACAGCAGTGGACTCGCGGAGAAGTGATCAGAATTCGAATCTATTTGCACTTGCCTCGTTTACCTCCTAAATGCATGAGTAGAACACTGCTGATTAGGTGAAGAAATCAGTCTTCAAATAGGACATGATCAGTATAGATCTTTCCCACGCACCACCTTGGGCTGTGCTCTCAGAGGCCACAGCCGTCAACCTTCAGCAACACGAGGCCTTGCTCCAAAGGAGAGGTTTGAGACACAGTTAGAATTTTACTGACAGAAGAGGTCCACATGCGAGGCCCTTGTGCACACTGACTTCTGCCCCGTGGTGCGATTGCAGAGCATCCGTGAATATTTCCTCTGTGACTCAAGAAGTAAAAACAGTGCCACTGAGTTCCTGGGGCAAAGGAGTGCGGCAGGTTTTGTGCTGGAGCTGGAGGCCAACGCTCCTTGGTATCGTGGAGGCACAGCCCAGTCCCATGACTGAGAGCAGATCCTGGAGTTACTAGTAGCTTCTGGGCAGCAACTCTGTTCCGCTGGGTGACCCTGAACAAGCTGCTTCTCTCCCCTCTGCCTCCATTATCTCATCTAGAAAGCGGGACAACAGTAAAAAGGCCCTGGTAGCCATGGCTAGGATTTCGCGAATGAACACTGGGAGGCGCTGTAAGAAAGGGAAGACGCACGTTGTAAAGGTGTTTGCTAAGTGAATAGTCAGTCAGATATTTTGGTTCCTTTGAAGACCTCCACGGTATGTACGGAACCTGTTAAAAATGCACGGTGCTGCCTCTTCCTTTATTCTGAGTATCAGCACATCTGCTGTGGGAGGAAACTATGACATTTGATGCCAAACAGACTTGATGTAACTCCCAACCCTGCCATTTACTGGCCGCGTGACCTTGGGAAGGTCACATAACCTTCCCAGAGGCGCCATTTTCTTGAGGGCGACAGAAAGAGTAATCCGAGCTCCGTGCTGTAGATGGTTGAGGACAAGCTCTCTGAAAACAAAGAGCCCTTATTGTAGTGTTTGCTGTAAATGCCTTGATAACTGATCTCAAGCCAGGCGATGTGCTGAGCGCCGAGTTGGGAGGCAGTACCTGCGTCCGCTCTGGGAAGCCATCACACTCGCTCCAGCGTGCTCTCCGGGGACAACAGGACCTATCAATTGCTGAGCACTGACTATGTGCGCAGTTCTAAGCAGTTCCTCTTCAGAGCAGCCCTATGATGAGCTGTCATCATCATCCTTATTCAGCAGGTGCCACGGAGGCATAGTGGGGCGATTCGCCTTCCGTCACACTGCTGGCAGACACGCAGGGCCCTCAGCTCCGTGCCTGGCCCACTGGCCCAGGACAAGATAGACATTAATATTAATACTTCTGCAATAGGAGGCGGGATTCTTCTTCTTC
>PVJC01044345.1:0-14107 GCA_004026665.1 Murina feae
CACACTAAATTAGTTTCATGACCCAATAACAAATCATGAGCTACAGTTTGTAAAACAACACACTAAACCAATTTCTGCAGACCATCTGAATTATCTTTCCCTCTGGTCCCTCTGAGACTTCATGAGGGCAACTTTCTGCAAATTTGTTTCTCTTCCCTATGCTCCCCCTTTCTGTTGATAATTCACTACTTTTTGACCTTGCTTGTACATTAAAACCACACAGGCTGCCTTAAAAATATATCAATGCCTTGACCCCTCTCCCCTCCCCCAGATGGGTCATGGTAGAGCCCTGCTTCGCAGCTGATTGTCATGTGCAACCAGGGTCAAGAGACACTGGACTCACTCCAATTCTGTCTTCAAGTTCATCTGAAACATCCCCTTCAGAGAACTTCTTCTCTCCCTCCCATCCTTCCCCCCGTCCCCCTCCCCCTCACCCCACACAGTCTAGATGACCCTCTCATGAGCTGTCTCTCAAGCACCTGCATATGACTGTATTGGGTGATCTGTCCTATAGCTGGTGAGTGGCTTGAGGACAGGCACTGTGCCACATCTTATCTTGGGAAACGAATGATGCTTAGCACACAAAAGGTACGCAGGAAATGTTTGCTGCAAGACCCTGTGAGAAAGGTCCTATGAGCATCCCTTTGACAGATGAGGAAACTGATGCTCAGAAGGTGGAACGAATCAGCCAAGGTTGTACAGCTAGAAGTGGTAGAAGTGAGGTCAGAACTCAGACCTGCCAAGTTTCAGGGCCAGAGCCTCCTAACCAGCACAGCAGCTTCCTGTTGCAGCTGGCAGCCAGCAGTCACACTGAGTCTACAGACTCAGCTCAGCTGTTGCCAGTCCTTGCGGATGAGGCTCCAAGGAAAGCCATTAGGTCTCAGGGCAGGACTGGTCTTTCCTGCCTCGGGTGCACATGGCATCCCCAGGGACTTGGTCCTCAGACTTCTTATATTTCCACTCTGCTCTCTGCCAGGTAAGCCCCCAACCTAACTGCCATACTCCTATCATGCTGGACACTTGCAAATAAATATTCTCTAATAATATGACTCATCCAAAACTCATTCTCGCCCTCCTCTTACTACCCAGTCCCCCCTCTTTCATAATGCCTCCCACGAGCTAAGTTCAAAATATCCCAACCCCAATATGGCTGACCAGTCCCTCTCCCCATTCCCTATACCATCCTGCTAGGCACCGGGTCTCCTCTATTGACACTCCCCACATCCCACCTCTCAACCCTATTTCACTGGCCCATGGCCAGCCTGCTCCCAGTTCACCACAAATGGAATGCCTGGCAAATATCCCAAAGCCTGACTCTGGACAGTTCTTTTCTTCACTCAAAATTCCACAGTGAGCCATGTTAGCACATACTGGTAGATAAAACACAAGGGTCAAAGTCTATTGCATGCAGGAGGACCAGCCCCAAAAGTCAGGTGGTTCAGAGATTAACCTACTGCTCTCCATGTTCAGAACATGGCATTAAGCCATAGTGTGGGTTCATTTATGACCAAATAGCATGGCCATTGGACCATGGAACCCTACTCGTGTTAATTGTGAAAAAAGAAGGTGGGGATAGTAAACATTTGTAGAAGGGCTATGGGGAAGGCATGTGTAGATTAGGCAGCACAAAATTATAGAAGCGAGGAGGGCTGGAAGCCTGGAATTACACCAGGTCATGGGGCCTCTATGGGCCATCGGGGAAGGGGATACTAGCCCCTGATAAGGCCACAAGTGAGTTACATTTTCACAAGGGAAGAAATTTTTCCAGGATGTCTGTCTATTCTCAAATAGATAAAACTCAGGATTCTTCATGGAAACATTATTCTGATACATCTTTCCCTGAGCAGGGCTCTCTTTCTTCCCAGAGCCTGCGAAGGTTAGGACTTTCCTTCTATGATCTCTGGTTGCCCCATCCCATGAACAGACCAGGATGCTCAGGGGTCTTCACGTTAACCCCTTCATACCCTGTGGCCTGTCCCTGTCCCTGTTTCAGGCTTGATGCTACCTTGCCTGTGTTGAGTTGACTGGGGTTCCTACTTTGGCATTCCAATGTGTAATTATGAATAATTATGACTCTTAATTATACTTCACTCATTATGTACCAATACCACAGCTGCTTTTAAGTTTTATTTTTTATTAAAGCAATGTTTTCAAGAGCTTATTTAAGGATGGAAAAACTACTGAATAATCATTGATAATTTAAAAGTAAGTAAGAACTAATTATGTTCATGTTTGTGAAACAAAATACCTTTCCAATATAGTTAGTCATTAACATAAAAATATCTTGAGTCACCTGGTACTTCAGGATCATGCACCAAACTCAGCGACCCTGAATCTAAGCTATGGAGTTGCCGGGAAAGGATGGCAATAAACTTCAGGCCAGAAGGATGGGTATTCCACAGCACAGGACTCCTAATAATTCTTACATTCATGTAGCTTCCTACCCTAGAATGTACATTCAGGAGTGTTTATGACTAGCTCCAAGACTTATTTTCTTGAGTTGTTCTAAACCTTTTAAATGTATAGCTATGAAAACGCTTTCCAGTATAAATGCACATACAGCAAACATACTAGTACACAAGATGTTGCATCCAATATTAACAGGTTCACAAATTCACTAAGGCCACCCACGAATTCCTGATGATTTATAATTTGTAAGGTTCCCATGTTCATTTGTTTGTTTCTAGTAAATGACTAAAGAATGAAGGCATTTGCAACTTATATACACTATGAAATTGTTAGGGATGATTATTTATAAATTATTCTCTAAACACTGACTGAGTACCTACTATGTTCCAGGCACTAGGCTAGTTATTAGAAGAAAGCAAGGATGTGGTAATAAATCAAATAGGAGTCTCTTAAGGAGCTCATATTTCAGTGGGAGAGACAAAGGGAGGGTGTGTGTTATACTGGAAGGTTGATAGAGGGTATAGGTAAGCATCCTAAATCCACCTGTACTCCAATTAAATAATCCAATAATGTCCAAAATGAGTAAATTAACAAATGGCAGTATTAACACGTTATTTATTAATATGGAACTAAATACCAAATATGTGTTAAAAGTAGTTGACTCTAGCCCAACTGGCGTGGCTCAGGGTTGAGCATCGACTTATGAACCAGGAGATCACTGTCCGACTCCCAGCCAGGGCACATGTGAGAGGCAGCCAATCAATGATTCTCTCTCATCACTGATGTTTCTGTCTCTCGCTTCCTCTCCCTGCCTCTCTGAAATCAATAAAAAAAAAACACGTGTTTTTTAAAAAAGAAAGTAGTTGACTCTGGGGACAAATTAAAAAAGGATGAGAACTGGGAAGTTTGCTATATTTCATTATAAGCATTTAATAACTGAGCATATATTACTTTGATAAAAGTAAATTTTTTTTTTTAAAGGAACACATAGAAGCCCTGGCCAGGTGGCTCAGTTAGTAGAGTGTCATCCCCTACACCAAAAGGTTCCAGGTTCAGTTCACAGTCAAGACACATACTTAAGTTGCAGGTTCAATCCCCAGTCCAGGCTTATATGGGAGGCAACTGGTCATTGTTTCTCGCTCACATTGATGTTCTCTCCCTCTCTCTCAAAAATCAATAAACATATCCTTAGGTGAGGATTTAAAAATAACAATAAATAAATAAAAGTAAAATAACACACATGAAACAGTATGTATTATTTAAACTCATATTTAAATGCTAAGAGGTTTCAAGAATTGCTTTTCTTTCAGTTGTCTGAGAGGAGAGACACTCTTAAAATGCGTAAGACTAGTGTTTAACTTGCACCTATTCGATTTTTATTTTCCCCTATTCTTTCAGCACTGGTCAAGAACCAAAGCAGAGATTTGGGTTAACATTTTCCTACACTGAGAGCTAATGGCTCCCCAGGCCTCTGCAGTTCAAGAGTCCAGACTGGCACTAATAGCTTCATGGTTGGCCCAGCCTGTCTGGCCCACATGCTGATGACCCATTCATTGTTCCCTATGATAACAACTGGCTGAGCCTTGATTTTCAACAGCTGGAGCCCTGAGCAGCCCGCCAGGCCAGATGAATACCCCTGTCTGTTTAGGAAGCTTCTCCTGCCAGCTTGCTCTCCTGCCTCAACACTGAGTACCAAGTCCTCTCCCAGTGCAATCTCACTAGGAAGATGATAAAAGTGGCTTTTTTCAAGGTAATATTCCCATCTTTGTGACAATTAATAATCTTCCCAAGAAGCCAGTGGCAATTAGGCCCCTACAATCTGTGAAGTCCCTGGGTGGGGGTGACTGAAAATTTATGGCAGGAAAACCCTCCCTTCTCAGGGGTGTCACAGGCTCTTTCCATGCCCCAGTGGAGCCAGATTATGGGATACCAGCAGGCCATTGAGCAGACTATCAAGTGGGCCAAGTTTGTCTTGGATAGTCTCAGCCCAAATCCAATCTCATTCTAAGCAGTTTTAATTGAGATTAATAACCTCTCACAACTGATTGTAGGTATTTCATCAACAGACATCCTGCTAAGAAAACTGCTTTGCCCACCTCCAATCTGGCCAAATGACTCCCTCCATCCTCCCTTCCTGCCCTGGCTTCCAGCCCGTCCGACTACCCCACCCTTCAGGGACAGAGTAAATACCAAGGGCACCTTTAGGACTGAAAGAGGATAGGAGACACAAAAGCAGAACTACTATCAAGTCTAAAGTATCGAAGCCCTGGCATGAGTCTCTTTGCCCCACTCTGAGGGCTCCTCTAGGATATATGCAGGGAAGTCTTAGAAGCACTGTAGCCATCGTTGTCTCTGGGATGGGGCAGCACTATGGCTGAATTGTCCCTGCTCTGTCCACCTTGGCTGCCACACTGGACTAAAAGTCAACATCAATCATTCATTTTCTCAAAAGATATTTGTTAAGCACCTACTATTTACCAGGCACTATGCTGGACACTAGAATTTAGTAGTTTAGTCTAGACACAGAGACGGCCTACACCAATAACTCACACATCGATATGGCCCAACACATTTTAGTAAAGGCTTTATGTGAGAGTGTAGGGTGGATGACAGAGTGGAGAAAGGAAAATGGACATGGAGGCGCAGAGTACCCCAGTCAGAGGCACCGTCCATGCTTGTCCCTGCGGTGGGACTGTGTGACAATGATTAGAGCAGCTGACACAGGGTCAGTAAAGGGGACAGCAGAGCAAGATGAGTCCATGGAAGTTCACAGAGGCTGGTTGGCCACAGAGAGGAGGCTGGGTTTCATCCTAAGCACAAGGGGCAGTTACTAATGCGGGACTGCTCTTGTTATGACTTTAGGAAGAGGTCTGGGAGAAAAACCTTATAGCACAGTCCCTGCTTTTTCCTCAAGGGAAACCCTTTCCCAGAATCAAGTAAATTCATTCATTTAGCAGGTGTATACCAAGGGAATAAGACTAACTCTTCCACACCACGAGCGCAATCAGTCTCACGTGGTCAGTTGTGACGCTCGTCCTGAGGAACTGCTGGGTGCTTCACTCTGCAGGGCATGTGGAGGCCACAGGAGGAAACACAAGATCCTGGCCTCACAGGCTGGATAGAAAAGGTAGGTCAGCCGGAGGTTCCCCAAACAGGGGGACTTGTTCTAACAGGGTTCTTTTAACTGGCAGAGCTAAATTGGACTGACTCCCTAAAGCCTCTTTTGATCTGTATCCTCTAGCTTGCATAGCTATGTTGCCTGCCTGATCCCCTTCAGAGAAAACCACAATAATGTAACAGTTGCTTAAACTCCTCCTGTTCATCAGCTAGTAGGAATGCAGGAGGCAAATAACTGAAGCCTTGAGTAAGTTAACCGCTTCCTGTCCTTTGTGCTGTAAGTCCCTGCTGAAAAACCCTGGAATAAAACCCTGACCTGGAACTGACCAATTGAGGTCAGCCAACTCAGGAGTCCAACCTTCCCCCTGCCCCAGACCCCTACAAAACCTTTGTCCTGTTGGAGCTAGCTCTGTCTCTCCTTCTAGCTTCTGTGTTGGTGAGTGCATGAGACTGAGCTCAGCTCCAATAAAGGCTCTTTGTTCTTGCATAGGACTCAGCTCCCTGGTGGGTTTATTTGGGGATCTCCAAACCTGGGCATAACATTAACTTGGGAAGGAAACAAAACATGTTGAAAGGAACTGACCTTCCCTTTGCAATGAGAATTCTGAGAATGTACCAAGCAATACTTTTTACGTGGACGCACACATATTTCAATCTCAGTCTGAGGTCCTCTCTGCTAAAAGGTGGTCCAGACAGTCAGTGCTGCAACAGTTACGAGGAGGAGAAGTGAATCTCCGTTTGTTCAGATAAAAAACAAGACATGCTTCATCTACCGTACCTCAGGCCCATGGACTCACACCCTGCACACAGGCTATTCACAGAAGCACTGTACCTAGAGAATCATAGCTGAACACTTCAAAAACCCTCAGTACCGAAGATGCTTTTCAATGGGGCATAGACGGTAATGGCTTTAGTCCCAAGAGTCTGCATTCATACCAATAGTCTTCACTGAGCCTTTAAGGTGACCCGACCCTCAAAACTGCTTTTCATAAAATTTGGAAATGGATCCCTACCTCACCCATTGAGGCATGAAAGCTGTGCCTATTGCCAAACCGCAGGGAAAGAAAGGAGAGAATAGGAGACGTCTGTCACAGTAAAGCTGCAATTGCCAGAGGCTTTGGCTCACCTTTGTGCCTCCCCATCTAGGCTGCTTTTCAACCAATTATTTTTCCCAAACCCACTGAAACACAAGCACTAAACTGGGTTCCTGCCTGTTCCGGGTGCTCTCTTTCCTAAACCTCCTGGGGAAACTGGAGGCCCCAAATTCTTGTCTATCTCACTCCTCTTGTGTGAGGACACTGGGTGGGAGTCCCAAGTCTTGCCAATGTTTCCTCTGGAAAGTTGGGTCCCAGAAGCATCTCTCTGCAGAGCCAGGGGTTGGAGCAGGTAAAGGAGTGTGAACAAGGCCCTTTGGGGGAAACGAAGCAAGGGCTTTAATGAGGCTTGTGATTCCACACTTCTGAGCAGCTTAAAAAATATAAACACCAACAAACAAAGAAATCCAGACTACAAACTCTAACCATTCCCTCTCCTCACTCCCTACTGCCTTTGCCCGATTTCAGGGACTTGCCATTTGTCCTCTGGGCAATCCGAGCAACCTCCCTGCCTCCAGCCTCGCCCTTCCAATCCAGCTCCGGATTGGTTTCCTACTTCTATCAGAGCCTTTTCTCAGGCTCAGTGTGACTGTGTCACTACCACACTAACCACTCCTCAACAACCACCACTGCCTGTTTAGAGAAAGTCCAGCCAAGGTTCCCTTTCGTGACCCACCTCCTGTGATCACCACTATCTTGCACCGCCCCCTTCTCTTTCCCCACAGTGTATAACCTTCCCACGGAAGAGAAACGCACAGCAGTGGCAATCCTGGAATGTGCCACAGGGTTACATGCCTGTGCCTTTGCGTATGTCGTTTCTCTGCCTGGGCTGCTTTCTCCCCTGCTTTATCCATTCATGAATCTTCTCTCAAACACTAACTTAAATGGTGCCTCCCTCTGAGCCCTTTTCTGATCTCCTCTGGTGACTGATCTTCTCCTCCATTGTCCAGTAGGACCTGCAACACCAAACAGCAAGTGCTGCTTTACAGATGTGTCCACTCTGATAGACTGAGCTTCTTGGAACACAGATTGAAACTTCATCCTTCTCCAGTCCCTTACACAGCACCTAGAATGAAAGGGTCGGTCCATAATTAGGTAGAACCATTCCCATTTTTTAGTTGAGAAAACTGAGGCCTGAAAGAGATGTCACCATGCCAGTTAATATAGCCTTGGGTCTCAAAATCAGTTTGTCCAACTCCTACTCCAGAGTATTTTTCACCAAGGTGCAGCCAGTCACATGATACAGAGGTCTCTGGGCTCTGGGTGTCAAGATCAAAACCATGTTACCTCATTGCCTTTTCTCTCATTTGCAGGGAGCTTATTAGACTTCCTGGCAGTAGTTTAGCTCCAGACACCTAGACTCACCCAAGCTCCTGAGGGTCCATGGAAGGCTCATTTGAAGCACTGTTTGCCAAGAACAGAAAGGTGGCCTGGTTGAGTGGCCTTGAACAGAGGACCAAGGGAGAGACATGGCCCAGGGGCTGAGAATGCCTTTATCTCCACATTGTCTTACTCTCCCAGAGTCATAACTACAGAGAAGGCCAGAGGGAGGGAGTCCTTAATTACTTGCAGGTGTGCCAATTAAGCAGCATTGCCTCCCCAATTAGCAGTCCCTTCCATTGGAAATCATTAGGCTTAATTCCATTTCCCAGGAAACATCTTAACCAAGTTCTGTTCCCAACTCCTTTGACAGCCAGACTCCTGCTGATGTCAGCCCAGCTCTGACTGGCCTAGATGCTAAGTTGGGCTCTGGGTCATTTTCCCAATTAAACACGTCCCTTTAATTACACTGTTTTCTAATGTTTAGAAACACAAGGGTCTGTGTTTCTTAAATTACTTACTAAAGGTAGAGCCCCTCCCTAAACAAGAAGATAATACAAGAGGAGATAAATTTGTACACATATTCCCCAAGAGTATTGAGGAGGAAGCTGGTTTTGCAAGGAATGTTAGGCCATGAAACCAAACAAAGCCCTGTCCTGCCATAGGGCAGGGGGCTTTGTTTTGAGAGGGGGCTTTATTTTGAGCCCAGAATCTAAGAACACCTGGGGGAAGGGTAGATGAACAGAATACTCCCTTCAGGAACTTGGGGGGAGGGGAGGGAGTATATTTGCAAATCAATGAACTCGACCCCTACTCTGGATTTGGGATACCCCAGAGTCTGAGCGTGTTATTAAAACTGTGATTTCTCCACTTCTTCAAAGTGTTGCTTAGTTTTTTGGTCTTTCTGCCACAGTATCTGTTACAAAAAATAAATCTGGAACACCACAGGATGAGAGCTACAAAGCATGGCCTGTTTTCAAGATATAAGCCAAGAAAGCCTTCATTGTCAAAGCCAGGGAAGCCCATTTCTCTCCCCATGATATTTTTACCTTCACTATTCCCCAAAATTATTAAATTGAGGGAGGGAATCTTTGGAGATAAGAGGCCTTTCCACATGCAGATGCCCATGGATCGCTTCTCAGGTTCTCAGTCTCCGAATCCAAATGTTTCAGTCAAAAGGTAAAGGAGAAGGACAGAGCAAAACAGGATTGAGTTGTCCTAACCTCCCAGAGACTGAAGAGCAGACTGCCCAAGAAATTTTGGCCTATTACATGGCAGCTTGAAAGCAAACTGCTGACACCAGGTTTATAAATTTTCTAAGATCCTCCTTCTTGGTTGTGTCCAACTCTCTGGTTGCAAATTTAGAGAGTCCCATTCTCATACTGACAAAGGGTTCATTGCCAGCAAAGAAAGGGCTCATTTCCCCTATAACACCATCCTGAAATCCTTCACACTGCAACGTTCAGCAGTCTTCCTCCCCACCTAGCACAGCATCCTCCTGACACTCCCTGTTTTGTCTCTCTGTTTTTGGTTCACTGGCAACAGACTTAAACCTCAAGGAAAGGGGAAAGGGAGGGATGAAAAGTACAAGATGGAATTGGTTCAATCACAATTTAGAGTCTCTGGAAATGTATCCATACAAAAAACCCTACAAAGACATCTTAATTTTCACTCTGGAATAGACTATGAAGTTCAAATCAAATTGTTTCCTTTAACTTTTGTTCATGTCCATGTTAATCATATTCCTATGAAACTGAAGAGAGAGAGTGCTGCTGTCCTTGATACTACATTTAATATGGAGATGATTAGGAGTGCATTTGACTTGGTCTTCTAGAGGGCCTTGCATTAGCCCTCCAGAAATTACATCAGCATTTCGCCATTCACACCCCTCCCCAGTCCTCACTGCAGCACTAGCCCCTGCAATAATTACCCTGCATTGATCTTTCCCCAAATTATTTATTTTTTAAACTTTATAATCAGCTTATCTTAATTCATTATTATTCACAATTTAGGGACAAACTTCGAAACCCTAGTGGAAGCTGATTCTGTCCTCTAATGGGCCATCTATACATATAAATAATTTGTCTTGTCAATTACTTTCTGCTGACTTTTACCTCTCTTCCCTCTCTTCCTCCTAGCAAGACTTTTTAGGTCTGACAAAGCATCCGGCCTGTTAGATGAGATTCCCTATCGTTTACACAAATCCTGATTAAAAATGTCACTGTTTCCATAGTTGTCTAGAGACATTTCCCAGGTACAAGCCACATTTTGTCACTGAGTTCAGTGTCAGAGCCTTCTTGTTGCAGATAAGGAGACTCTTCAAATTTTCCTTAACAAGGTCTCCCGTCACCCCTGAGATTTCAGATCACCTGTGCCCCACAGCCCCCACTTCCCAGGCCTCTGTGCTAGCTCCAGGGAGTAAGCCAGGTAAAAGCCTATGATAAGAGTAGAGGTGGTAATAATATAAATACTAACACTAAAAATAGCTAACATTTTAGTTCTCACTATAATCCGGATAAAAGTGCTCTCTCCCTGCTCTAGCTGGTTAGGCTCAGTGGATAGAGCGTCTGCCTGTGGACTCAATTCCAGTCAAGGGCATGTACCTTGGTTGCAGGCACATCCCCAAGTGGGGGGTGTGCAGGAGGCAGCTGATCGATGTTTCTAACTCTCTATCCTTCTCCCTTCCTCTCTGTAAAAAGTCAATAAATACATATTTTTTAAAGTGCTCTCTACTTGTATTACCTCATCTATGTGATTGATGTTACTATTACCCACCATTTACAGAATGAAAACTGGAGCTTGGAAGTCAAGTAATTTCCTCTAGAATATACAATTAATAAGTGACTATGCCCATGAGCAAGCACAGTTTGGTCTCTGACAAAGTTGTCTGAAACCTCAGAATAGACAAGGGACAAAAGTAATGCTGAGCTGGGGTCAGCATCTACTATCTAACATTCTAAACCTTGATTCCTGCTGAATGCACATGAGTGCACATTGATTCATCAGTTTAGATCTGACCTTCTTCTCAGGTTCTTTCTTTAGGTGAATTACTTTCCCTCTGACTCCTAATTTTCTCATCTATACAATGAGAATGCAGGTTTCCATGGGAAACGTCTAGCTCTTATAGTCTAGGATTCCAGGTAGGTGGGATCTAGGTAATACTATGGACAGACATGAAGAGGTGAAGAAGCCCTGGAGGTAATCTCACCTAGGTATCAAATGCTTGGTGTATAGGCTGCCTCTTCCCTATGCTATGCATGGGGTAGACATTACTAATGGCTCACAGTCCTCTTTCTTGCTGAGCCTACTGGTAGCTTCAGAATCCTTTTCAAGTCTATGCTGAAGGAAGCAATTAAGACATGGTACGTTAGATAAACCTCTATGTTAATCAACCTTCCCAGTTTACAAATAAGGAAACTGAGATCCAGTAAACATCTGTTGAGGAAT
Source organism: Murina feae (assembly GCA_004026665.1). Classification (NCBI taxonomy): domain Eukaryota; kingdom Metazoa; phylum Chordata; class Mammalia; order Chiroptera; family Vespertilionidae; genus Murina; species Murina feae. The sequence continues at coordinate 11,388 of PVJC01044345.1, forward strand.
TAATATATTTCAAATCTTGTGTTAGATCCCATAGGTAGATGAGCAAGACCCAGTCTTGTGCTCTAATGACTTTCAGTTTAGTGAGAGATGTGGACCGTTATGCAAGCAATTATAATACTGTGTACTGCATATTATTTCGCCCCGTGGGAAACCATGTAACCTAGACTAACATTCATGGAAGGACCTCCTGCAGGATGAAGCACTTAAGCTAAGACTTGAATGGAAATAGGAGTTTGTCAGATGAAGAAGGGGTGAAAAGGATCATTCTAAACAGAGGAAGGAATCCAACAGTGCCAGACAGCTCAGACTACTCAAGGAGTTATAAGTGGCAAGGATGCCTAGAGCCTTGAAGCAAAAATGCAAATAGTTAGGGAATGGGGAGAAGAGAGGCCAGCCTTCAAAGAGTCACACATACCATACTACAAAAACCATTTTTCACCTTGGTGGTAGTGTGAAGGCATGGCTGTACTCTTCCCACTGAGAGGTAGGGTCTTTGTCCCCTCTCCTTGAAACCCGTAACTGCTTCAATCAGTATAGTACTGTGGACGTCAGGCAAAGCCATGAAACACCAAACAGCTTACATCTTGTTCACTGGAATTCTCACCCATGGAGCCATGAGCCACCATGTATTCTTACTAAGAAGCCCAACTCCCCAGGGCCACCATGCTGGAGGGGCCACAGGTAGGTGCTCCAACTGACAGTCCAGTGAAGGTCAACCTCTGGCCCTCTGCACCAAAGTGCCAAATATGTGAGTGAAGCCATCCTCAACTTTAGAGCAGCCCATTACCAGCTGAATACCACCAGCTGACCTCTGTTGCTGCTCCATAAAACAGAAGAATCAGCCAGCTGAGCCCTGCCTGAGTTCCTGACTTACAATTTATGAGATATAATAAAATAATTTTTTAACCCAGTAAGTTTTTCAGTAGTATTTTGTGCAGGAATAGACAATCAGAAAAGCAAAGAAGCATTGAAGGTTTTAGGAAGGAGAGTGGCATGATTACAGTTGTTCTGGAAGGAGCACTTGGGCTGCTGCGTGGGGAATGGGTTGGGGAGTGGGGAGAATGGAGCAGAGCAAGTCTAAGTCCACTGCTGTTGTATAGTAACTGATGACCAACACAGTGCCAATGAGATGAAGGGACATGCTCAGCTGATGTGAGATATATGCAAAAGGTAGAGTCAACAGGATGCAGTGACTGACTGGAGAGAGGAGAGTCAAAGAAGATTCTCAGTTTTCCAGCTCAGATAACTAGGTGAATGGTGGTACCATGTGCTGAGATGGGGAAAGTTTGGAGGAGAAGCATGTCTGGGCAGCCTAGGGAGGGAAGTGAGTCCATTTTAGACATAGTAAGTGAGATAAGGCAGGATGGGGTGAGTAGTGGCTAGAGAATTCAGGAGACACATCTGGTGAAGACCCAAATTGGAGAGCCATCCACTAAGGGATGGTGAGGGAAGCCCTAGGAGGGATGGAAGGACCAGGAATCTCACTGTGAAGAATAAAAAGAGAAAAATAAAGTGCAGAAGACCAGGGAGAAGCAGAGCCAAGACTGGCCATGGACAGTGCACAGCCTGACATCTGAAGTTGCCCCTCCTGGGTGCCCCAAAGTTGCTTACCATTTCCCTTTTCCTCTTGTCCCCAAGAACCTTGGACGCTTTAAACATGAAAAACAGTGAGGCTGAGGAGACATGGAACTAGGTTCTCTCACCCTGTGGCTCATCAGAATTGTATATGCCACCCCATGCCCACTTCTTTGGGTTTTTACATGCTCTGCTTTATCCTCCTCTGTCCATACCTCCAGCCTAATTGTTTTCTTTTAAATGCTTCTCATTTCTTTCCCATTTCATTTTCTTTCATCTGCAACTTGCTATTAAGGTTGTTTCCCCTACAGCTATTTTGACACCAAAGCAGCATAATCTGTTTTCCTAATTAGCTGTGATACATACACAGACACCAACATCTCCTGCCCAACAGCATTCTCTCCAGGCATCCCCTACACCTTCCCACATAATGGAGTTTTTCTCTCTCTCACTTCCTCTCTCCTATTCCCATGGCTCCTTTGGCCAGATATTCCTCTCAAGGAGCCACTGGCCTGACCAGTGACTACAGTAGCCATCTTTAGACTTATTCCATGGAGTAAGACCATGTCTCCATAAAGACCATTAGAAGCATTCTGTTAGAGGATTAAGCAGTATTAATGGCATGCCAGATAAGCTTCTTTGAGAGTTAACAAGTCCTGATGAAATAAGAAAATCATTCATAGAGAACTCAAGATGGAGGAACCAAACCCAAATTCCAATAAAGGAATATGTAAAGATGAGTCTAGAAAGTGGCCATCCAGGTCTGGGCTGGGCGGTGGGGTGGGGTGGGGGTGTTAAGGCCAGTACCTCAAAATTAAGACAGAGGTCCCCTGGGTGGGGATGCCTATGCCATGTGGAGGCAGTACTGTAGCCTCACAACATCTCATGAGCCTGGACACCTCCCAACTGCCTTCTATACACACACACACACACACATGCACACACGCACACACACCTTATTTACCCCAGAAAACATGTTCCTGATAAAGCTAATGAGCCTGAGCTAGCCAGACTCAGATTCTCCTGAATTTTGCATGACTGGCTGGGCACAGCTCCAGCACAAGAGAAGAGGGTAAGAATCTGATACAGAAACCAAAATATCATGCCTCTCTTCACACCCCCTCCACTTTGTTGAACTTGTTGAC
>PVJC01044346.1:0-14148 GCA_004026665.1 Murina feae
AGAGAGATTAAGCCTGTGTCGGTGTAGTGTATGCCTTTTGTCAGAGCAGCTTAGCTCCCATCCTAATTCAACTGGTACTCAAGGATTGTTCGTTGGATGACTGAATACGTTACCCATTGTGTGTTTATGGGCCAAAAGTACAGATTGGCCTGGACTGCTTGGTTCTCCTGGGTCTATTTCCCTCTCTTCCTACATACCAGTCCAAGATGGATGATCCTAGCTCCCGAAAGGACTGAAATCAATAGCTGGGGTGTGGGCAAGGGCAGTGCAGTTCACTTTTTGCCAACCATCCCCATACAAAAGTCAAGGACGAATTGTCTCACAGGGAATGATGGGTGCGCAGGCTTGCTGAGAGAGCTTGATTCTGAGTGCATGAGATGAAGAGACGGATGGGCATTACTAGACTAGCAGTGGGAAAGAATGCTGGTCATGACCACTTCCTCCTCTTTATTCCGCATTGGAGTTAAATGCTGGCCTTGCCCAAATATCATGCTGAGACCTGGACCTCAGTAACTCTAAAACACACACCCTTTTCAGAAATTTGTAATCTCATCATTTCTTGACCAAATGACTCCAACCACAGAAAGGCACACATTTTTCCATTGGGATTTATTCTGCCGCTCCCTTTTGGTGGGTATACTCTTTCTTGCTTGCATTTGAAACCCCATTAATTATATGAAGTATAGGTTTTTCATAACTGATTTTAAAGTAAGCTTGTAATTAAATATACATATCTTGTCTTTCTCACTCCACTTTATAGATTTGAGACCTGAGATACAGAGCAGTCTATGGCTTAGAAAAGCTAATTCATTTTTTATTTGGCCTGTAGACCATCATCTGGGCTTTGAAGTCTAAAAATCTAGAATTACCCACCCTCTCCCCCACTCTCAGCATGGCCAGACTCTGATGCAGAAAAGCAATCCAAGACTTCCAGTTTCTGATTGCAATTGAAGGCTAGTAAATGGGGAGAACAGGATGGAACTGTTTCTTGTCCAGGCAAACAATTTGTAATCATTAAGAAGTTTGAAGCTAATGAAAAGCAATTAATCCAATGGCAAGTGTTGCCATACATTTTATTCCCAAAGTGAGCACATGATACAGGCATGATTCTTGATTTCCAATAAAAAAAGAAAATGTGGGGCTATTATTAAATACAAACTAAAACAAAGTGGGAAAAAATGCCAGAAGATAGAAGGAATGAAAGTAGGAGCCCCAGCCAGAGGGAGGGAAGAGCTCAGCGAAGGGGGGTGGGGTGGGGAAGAAGAGAGAAAGGGGGTGCTCTGCTGTGGAGCTGTGCCAAGTTGGATCCGTTTCCAGGATGGCCACATTAAGGGGCAAGGGACAGAGCTGGCTCCTCCCTCAGGAATCCTGAGCCAGGACCTCAGCAGGCTCCCCACCTCACTACTCCCTTCCACAGGGAGTCACATGGCACCCTCTCCTTATGAAGCAAGAAATAAAGAATGACTCCTCATTTCCTGGAACACTTGAGACCACAGGGGAGTTGGCAAAGGGAGGGGAAAGTTAAGATTTTCTGTGGACTAAGAGAAGCGGGGAGGGAGGGTAGAGGGCCCCACAGCTACCTATGTATCTTTTCCTACCAGGCAGAATTCTGGCAAATGCAGGCAAGGGCTTTTGAGATAGTGTGTGGTTGAAAAGTCAACCAGGGATGCTTCAAGTTCTTCTCACAGACCCAAATTGTTACGTGGAGATTTCTGCCTGTGAGAGATCAAAATATAATTTGCTCTTTGGCCATCTTCAGGATACCTTGAATGAATACCTAATATGATCACACTATCTTCCCGATCACTAAGAAAAAGTGTCTCCCCCTTCTTCCATCACAGATGCCTGAAATTCCTTTAATAAGGGATATAAATTTTTGTGAAATCATTAGAGATAAAAATTTAAAAGCAAATACCACTAAGGAACAGAGTATACTGAAGACACTCATTGGCAATGAAAAAGTGGTCAGTAAATTGAACCACAGATAAAAATTATTGGTGGCAGATTCCCCCTTGTTTTGACAGAGGAAAGCGGTGCTAAAGCTGAGGAGGGATCTCTCTTGAAACAGAAACAAAGGCAGTGGTGGTGTGATTGTACTAAGGGTTGTTTCGAGGTTTGGAGGAGAGAGAAAAGGACACTTTCAACCTGGGTATAGAGGTATCTTTGTCTCATTGGAGTACATGTATTGGTGATAGATAATCTTGTCTGCATTCTATGGAGATTTGGGTGCTTTCTTAATTCTTTTTTTTTAAAATATATTTTATTGATTTTTTTTATAGAGAGGAAGGGAGAGGGATAGAGAGTTAGAAACATCAATGAGAGAGAAACATCGACCAGCTGCCTCCTGCACACCTCCCAATGGGGATGTGCCCGCAACCAAGGTACATGCCCTTGACCAGAATCGAACCTAGGACCCTTGAGTCCGCAGGCTGATGCTCTATCCATTGAGCCAAACCAGTTAGGGCTCTTAATTCTTTTATAAAACATCATCTGAGCATTCTGTAGAGTTATTATTGAGACACGTATATATATGAAACAGGTAGTAGCACAGCACGGGGAGCTGCGAAGGACCTGGGCACTGGGAGACCAAGATTTGGGCTCTGGCACCAACGAGCTGAATGACCTATGGCCCATCACTTCATCTCTGAGGCTTAATTGCCTCGGAGAGTGCTCTAGCTCATGGGTTTCTTCTTTCTAAGTGGGAACATTTTCTTTGAAAGCAGAGTTTCCCCATTGGAACTGGAGGAGGGGGTCCCAGGACCCTGTCCATTCAGCTTCCTGCTTCCTCCCCCAGCTCTTGGAATGGTTGGAACTGCGCTGGCTCAGATGATGGCTCAAGTCTCCTTGAGTTCATCAAAAATAGCTTTGCTGGAGCAGCGTCATGGTCTTTGAGAATCTGACTATCCTATGTTAGAATAATGCGCACACCAGCTGTATTCTGCTCCAGGTTGTGCATGAGAGTGAGGAGGCTGCTGCTAGTGGGCCTGCAGGTCCTTCCAAAAGGTGGGTAATCTCTTAGCTGCCTAGGCCTCCAGAAGATATGGAACTTCCAGAAACTTTTATTAATAATTCTTTCATCAAGAACAGCTTCTACTCCTCACATCTTCTATTCACAATCACATCTCCTGACTTTCAATTCAGCTCCTTCTTGCTAATCTACTTGTCCTTTTCCATCTCTGTCATCCATTGGTACTTGATAATAAAGTTTGTCTTTGGTGTTTCTACCACATGTCATGGGTGACTTACATGATCAGGATAGCTTACCTTCCATAACACCTGAGGGGAGGTGTTATCCATTCATACCACACTCCCATTAGGTACAGACAAAACAAGCAGGACGTCCATGCTCTTGTCCTGAACCTGCTACTAACTCACCAGGTAGCCTTGGAGAGACATAGATACAAATACAGATACAGATACAGATGTAGATGTAGATGTAGATGTAGATGTAGATGTAGATGTAGATGTAGATGTAGATGTAGATGTAGACATACATAGACATGGACGTGGACATGACTATAGACACACACATCAAGGAATCTTTTCAGGGTCTCAATGTCCCATTTGTTGACAATAAGCATTTGCTGCTTACCTGTTGGGAAGGAAAATTATTAAGAACTGGAGAGAATAAGAAGTGGCATTAAAAGAAGAGAAGTAATGCTACTGATTCTCTTAGTCTCCATAAAAATCAGAGGCACGTCCAAAGCCACGTCACTTCCAGAAGAGAAGCCCGGCACATCCTTAAACATGGAAGCAGGATGAGAGAAGTTTGTATTTGAAGCAAAACTATTCTGGCAAAGAGATGTAAAGGGAATCAGAGCAGGGAGAAGAAACGGGGAGATCAACTCCCCGCATGTGTGGGAAGGCAGAGCCTAGGGGCGATGAGGACCTGTGCCAGGAGTGACATCTCTCCCCTAGGAGATCATCACCCAGCAATGGGAAGAACTTGGTCTGGGGATGGGAAACTGAGAGACCCAGGGACTGCTACCAGTTTTGTCCTCAACTTATCAACAAGAGGCACTAAAATGAGGGTGGGGCCTGATCATCTATGTGGCCCTTTCTGACCATGTCATCTGTGACTCTCCTTCATACTTTGTGACTCAGAGGGGCCACAGTCACTAAGCATGTTTCCCTGTGTTCTTTGCAAGCAGTATAACTTGTCCCCAGCTCCTCCTAGGATATTGATGGTTGAAGGTCTTTAGAGCCGTCCCCAATGATGAAAGCCCTACCTAGGGAAGTTGTGTAATAGTCACTAGCACTTGTGTAGAACTTCTGTGAAAACCATATTCACCTGTCTTATGTTTATTATGTACTAGAGGCCTGGTGCACAAAAATTTGTGCACTCGGGGGGGAGGGGTGGTCCCTCAGCCTGGCCTGTGCCCTCTCCCAGTCTGGGACTGTCCACCTGCTGGCATAGGCCCGCTCCCGAGGGAATTGGGCCTAAGCTGGCAGTTAGACATCCCTCTGGCAGCCCAGGAGTCCTCAGGGGATGTCCACTTGCCAGCGGGGAGCAGGCCTAAGCTGCAGTTGGACATCCTAGTGCCACTGAGGAGGCAGAGAAGCTCCCACCACCACCGCTGTACTGGCAGCCATCAGCCTTGCTTGTGGCTGAGCAGAGTTCCCCCTGTGGGAGCGCACTGACCACCAGGGGGCAGCTCCTGCATTGAGCATCTGCCCCCTGGTGGTCAGTGTGTATCATAGTGACCAGTCATTCCCAGTTGTTCTGCTGTTGGGGTCAATTTGCATATTACTCTTTTATTATATAGGATGAAGTAGACATTATTATCATTCTTATTTTATAGAAAAGGAAACCGAGGCACAGATAGTTTAAGCAAGTTGCTCAAGGTCATGCAGCAACAAGTGGTAGAGCTGAGCTTCAAACCTAAGCAGTTTAGTTCTGGACCCCATTTGTTAAACCACCAAATTTCATTACCTCTCTATTATAAAGCAAGTAATAATAGCAAAGGCACAGTAACATATATGGGAGGCACTTGGCCTTTCGGAACAAGGAGAGCTTTGAGCACGTACAAGGGGGTGTCGGGTTATCTCAGAGTGAGCTCAGGGGCCTTGGAGGATGTCACAGCTACTGTATACATGCGCTGCTGCCACGGGATCTATTTCTCTCTAAAAATTAACAGCAACAAAGAAACACGATCATTTGCAACTTGAAAAAGAAGCTAGCAGCTATGGGAATCTGGAAATAATATCCCCTTAACTCAAAGGGCTGATGCATTGGTTTAAAAGGGGCTGACTTTAAAGCTGGTATGTGAGTTTACTGGGGCCATTGGCAGGGATGCTAACAATTTATGGAATGCATTTTTTGGAAAGGATTAGAGGAAAAAACATGTTGTGTCTTACAAACTCGGAGTTAGGAACACAGCTCTAAGGGGTGAGCGTTAAATATCAAGCTTTCTGTATGCATAGTTTTTAAGAGAATCGGTTTGCCTTCTTTTTTCTCCTTCTTTCCTTTTTCAGATCTTACCCAAAGGATCAAATTCAGGCCATACCGGATGTGCCCAAATCATTTCCATCTGACGCCCAGGTCAGCCCAGGAGGCCTGGCTTTGAGGAGTGGCTCCCAGTGGGTACTAGTTGCGAAGGTGTCAAGATGGAACCATGTTGGTTGTCTCTGTTCAGCCTGGTCCAGGGCCCTGCTGCATCACTTCACTGGGTTTCTTCTGCCAGCTGGGTTTTGGAAATGGGCTGCTGCTGACATTCTGGCCATCGATTAAAATAAAGAAAAAGGAGCTCTTCGTTTGTATCCCATTTTCCTCCCATCTCTTCCTCCTCACCGTATAAATGACGTGGTTCCCACAGAGTAAAGTTTGTAACAAATGGGTAAATCGAGGCAGGGAGAGGTTGACTGCAGTGTGCTGACTCTGCTAACTTGTTGAGCAACAAGGAAAAGGGAATACATAGATCTCTCTGTTGAGAACAAAAGCTCTGGTAGCTAAGAGTGTTAAATCAAAAGGAAAAGAGGTTTTTTAAAAGGGGTCCCTCTGTTGCTAATTTCTGGGAATGCGGCTTGGAGCGCACCTGCCTGGCCCCAGATTTGCACAGCTCCCCAAAACACAGAGACCCTTTTAGTCCTGCGTCTCCCTCCACGTCGACTGCGCGTGGTCAGACGAAACACACCTGGCAGAAAGGAGCCCAGCTGCTCCTGAAGGCAGCGGTGGTTGCATCAAGGGTGGAAGTGTAACGGGGAGGCAGCTTCTAAACTGAAATGAGACAGGGTGAGGTGACCGGCAGCGGAGACCCTGGGCCGGGTGTGCGCAGAACCTCTGCATTTGCTGGGAGAGATTCCACGGGGAGAGGCTTGTTTCCACTGAGCCAAACCTGCCAGGGCGGGGAAAGGCTTGTTTCATTGCAGACAGTGGTCTGCCCTGGGAAGGGCCCTTCGACATCCTGCATCAGCTCTCTGGGCTGTTTTTCTTTTTAAATGCTTTATTTTTCTTAAGCAGTATTAAGTTCACAGCAAAATGGAAAGAAATGTACAGAAAGTTTCCATTTATATACCCCCTGCTCCAGCAATGCATAGCCTTTCCATTATCAACATCACTCAGCAGAATGGTACATTGGTTACTAAGGATGAACCTGTACTGACATGTCATAATCACCCAAAGTCCATCGTTTACCTTAGGGTTCATTCTTGGTGTTGTGCATTCTATGGATTTGGACAAATGTATAATGACATATATGTATCAATATAATGTCACGCAGAGTATTTTCATTGCCCTCAAAATTCTCTGTGCTCTGCCTGTTCATTGCTCCCGCTGCCCCCCAACCCTTGGCAACCACTGATCTTTTCATAGTGTCCGCAGTTTTGCTTTTTTCAGAATGTCATAGAATTGGAACATATGGTATGTAGCCTTCTCAGATTGTTTTTTTTTTAATTTTCACTTAATGCTATTCATGTAAGTTTCCTCCATGTTGTCTCATGACTTGATAGCTCGTTTCTTCTTGATGCTGCATAATATTACATCATCTGGGTATACAATAGTTTATTTACCTATTTACCTACTGAAGAACATCTTGGTTCCTTCCGAGTTTGGGCAATTATGAATAAAGCTGCTATAAACATGTGTGTGCAGGGTCCTGTGTGGACATGAGTCTTCAACTCCTTTGGGTAAATATCAAGGAGCACAATTGCCAGATCATATGGTAAGAGTATGTTTAGTTTTAACCACCAAACTGTCTTCCAAAGTAGCTCTGCCATTTTGCATTCCCTCCAGCAATGCATGAGAGATCCTGTGGCTTCGCATGCTCACCAGCATTTGCTATCTAACTGGTAATGTCTTGTTTTAAATTGCATATCCCCGAGGACCTATGATGTGGAGCGTATTTTCATATGTTACTTGTCATCTGCATATCTCTTTTGGTGAGATGTCTGTTAGGATCTTTGGACTGCTTTTAAATCAGGTTGGGGGGTTTTCTTATTGATTTTTAAGAGTACTTTGTATATTTTAGATAACAAAGATTTTATCAGATGTTTCTTTTATGAATATTTTATTTTAATCTGCGACTTGTCTTCTAATTCTCTTGACATTATCTTCCACAAAGTAGGAGATTTAAACTTTAATAAAGTTTAGCTTATCAATGACCCCTTTCAGGGATTGTGCCTTTGATGTGTCTAAAAAGGCATACATACCCAAGGTCATTAGGTTTTCTTCTATCTTCTAGGAGGTTTATAGTTTTGTGTTTTATATCTAGGCCCATGATCCATTTTGAGTTAATTTTTGCAAAGACTATAAGACCTGTGTATAGATTCATATTTTGACATGTGGATGTTCAGCTGTCCCAGCAGCATTTTTTAAAATTTAAATTCTTTATTGTTTAAAGTATTACATGAATCTCCTCCCCCCCCTCCCCATTGACCTCCAGCAGCATTTATTGAAGAGACTATCTTTGCTTCTTTGTTCTGCCTTTGCTCCTTTGTCAAAGATCAGTTGGCCATATCTTTGGGGATCTATTTCTGGGCATTCTGTTCTACAGATCTATTCATCTATTCTTTTGTTCATGCAATCCTGTATTAATTACTGTAGCTTTATAGTTCAAGCATCAGTCCTCTAACTTTGTTCTTCCCCTTCAGTATCATAGACTATCCTGGATTGCTTGCCTCTCCATATAAACTTTAAACCAGTTTGTTGATACCCATAAAATATCTGCTGGGGTTTTGATTGGGACTGCATTGGATCTACAGATTGAGTTTGGGAGAATGAGCATCTTGATAATATTGAGTATTTCTATCTATGAACATGGAATACCTCTCCATTTATTCAGGATGTTTGAAAAAAAAGTGATGACGGGACATTTCTGCTTTGTATCTGATCTTAGTGGGAAAGCTTTGAGTTTCTCATTATTAAGTACAATGTAAGCGGTACGATTTTTGTAGATTATCTTTAGCAAGTTGAAAAAGTTTCCATCTATTCCCAGTTTACTGAAGTTTTTATTTTGAATAGATGTTGGATTTTGCCAAATTCTTTTTTTGCATCTATTGATATGATTATGTGATTTTTCTTTTTTACTGTGTTGCCATGAGGGCTTTTCTAAATATAAAAATGTAATAGCATGAAAATGTACTTTAAAAATGAAATGTTTCTATCATCCACATTATATACTTTTGCTATTTAAATTGAGAGACTTTGTAAGAAGAGATTTGTTTTTCATGTCACATGGAGCAATCTGCTCAGTACCGGTCGCATTTCACTTTCTAGAAATCAAATTAATCACCTCATGTGCAAAATACACAGTGCCTGACACCAAGAAAAGTTCCAAGTAGCATATCCCTGCAGTAGTGTTTAAACTTTCTGCTTTGAAATCATTTTAGAAGCTTCAAGGGAGTTGCAAAATTAGTGCAGAGAGTTGTTGGGTACTTCTCACCCTACTTTTTCCACTGATAACATCATACATAACCACAATATATGATCAAAACTGGGACATGCCCCTCTAGTTTTACATATTAAAAAATGGAAGCTTGAGAAGGCTGGGTGACTTGCTCAAGGGCACAGAGTGTGCGAGGCAAGTTGGTGTCCCTACCGAGGCAGGCAATGAAAGTTGGCAATATTAAGGCTTTGTCTCAGTCCAGCTTCTGCCGCTGATAAGCTGGGTGGTTTTGAACAAGTTCCTTAACCTTTCTAAGCATCAGTTTTCTCATCTGTAAAATGGAGATAATAGTAGTACCTACCTTGAGGGATTGTTCTAGGGAGTGGGAGAAAGTCTACACAAAATGCTTGACAAAATGCCTGCTATAAAACAAGAACATCCTTTCCTTGGGGGCTTCTTGTTCCTGGTACTATTCTAGGTACTTTCTATGTGAAATTATTGATCCTTGTAACAACTCTAGAACACATCATCATCATCTCACAAATGAGGAAACAGAGGCACAAACCGTTCACAGATCTCGTGAGGGACAGAGCTGGGATTCAGGGCTCAGGGTTGTTGCTTCCAACCTCCTGCAGTCAAGACTAAGGAGCAGAACGGCTGCCATTGCTGTTCCAGCATGTGGCCTCCCACCTGGACTCTCTGGCTTGTGCAGGTGGCTTCTCTGAGCCATCTTCCTAGTGCTGCCTGGGTGTGAGCTCGAGTTCAGGCAAAGAAACAGTCCCAAGGCACTTAGCATTTGGCCACCATAACCCCAGTGGTTAATGAGCTACTGGGCTGACTTCACCAAACTCTTGGGCCTTGGCGGAACTCAGCAATCCTCCAAACTGAGGATCCCTGCCTTTTCATTACCAGTAACTCCTTTCATGACCTCCTTCCTTTTCTCTACCTCTGGGGCCCCCTTTGTCTCAAAAGATTTTGCAAGTAAATCTTATATTTGTTAATTAGTTGAGCTTTGTTTCCTTTTTAAAAAAATTAATCAAAGATATGTGCAATTACCAAATAGAGTCATGGAGCAGCAAAGGATAACCAATGACATTGCACGAGATTAATAGAATTCTAGCTCAAAGCAAATAAAATTTGACAGTTTGATGAGCCTGTGCAGGCTTAGCAGGCAGGGTAGGACTTCAATGCAACTTTTAAAAATACTGAAAATAGTTTGAGGACTCCTAAGGGTTTAGGAATCCCAGGGACTTAACCCAGTCCCATAAAATTCTAAAGATTCCAGAAAATCCCCTATAAAATATAAATACACTTTATTATATGTGCTTTATGTTGGCCTAAATCCTCTTTTCGACATCTTAATACCGTTCTATTTTAAAGTTTGATATTTACATGAGAATCTCTAAAATTTAAGAATATCCAATTACATTAAAATATTTCTATGCACATATGGTACCCAGGTGCATAATAAATGTAGAAATCATTATTTTTTAAATAGTGGCATGTAGTTCCCTTCCTTTAGTCATTCAACCTCTGTCTACCAACCACGTATTTTCAGCCATTTTCCTGTTCCTCTCCAGCCTTTGGCTCCATATTCATTTTCTTGTTCATAAGTCTGTAGTTCAATAAACTCTTAACAAATACATTCTGCAATAGTCAGGATTCTCCAGAGAAATAGAACCAATATAGAGACAACTATAGAGGGATTTATTTTAAGGAACATGACTGTGGATGCAGGCATGTCTAAAATTTGCAGGTGGTTCTGGGAAACTGGAAATTCCAAGAGCTGATGTTGTAAGCCTTCAAGGGAGGAACCTGAGGCACAACGAGTTCACAGACCTTCTTCTTCCAAGGGTGGAAATCATCAAAAAAAATGAGCCAGCTTCATTTAAATGTTCTGTTGGCTGTGTTGGTGGAATGCATAAACAATCCACCACCAGACAACAATGCATCGTCTGAAGGGAATAAGGAATTAAAGAGATTTTTGTGCTCAACCTGTCATAGAAAGAGAGCACTGTGACAGCCTGACACAGAAGTGTGGTTCAATTGTTTGGGGCTTTAGGTAAGTGATGGGATCTGGAGTGTGAAGAGAGATAAATTGCAAAGAATTGCTGCTTCCCGGAGACCAAGAAAGCCTGGAGTCAGACACAAATAAACTGAACTCTGATCTACTTTCTTCTTATCAGTAAACACTGGTTACTTTTGTGAGGAAGAAAAATGTTCTATCTAAAAAGGAACATAATTAGTTTCTTGAAATAAATGATTTTTGTTATATACTAAATGTTTGTCTGCCACCCCCACCCCCACACACAGATTCATATGTTACATCCTATCGCCAGTGTGATGGTATTTAGATGTGAGACCTTTGGGAAGTGATTAAGTCATGAGAGTGGAGCCCTCATGAATGGGGTTAGTGCCTCCAAGAAAGTGTTACATCATCCACCAAATGAGGACACAGAAAAACAACAACCATCTGTAAACCAAAAGGTGAGCTCCCACCAGACACCAAATCTGCTGACATATTGAGTTTGTACTTCCAAGTACTGCAAGAAATATACTTCTGTGCTTATAAACCACCTGGTCTATGGTATTTTTTTTTATAGCAGCCTGAATGGACTAAGGCAACTCTTTGTGAAGTCAACAAAGAACTGCTGCCCATGTGATATGAAACAGAAAACTTGCATATTTGCAATGGTATTTGTTGAAGCAGAATTTTACCTGGACATCATCTAAATGACAGCACAGAAGAAGTAGGAACTGTTCTTTCCTTTGGAACAAACGGTTTATTGAGTTGTATGTAGTCTTAGCCTTTGACACCGATCTTCATAATTCCGCCTTCCTACATCTCATTGCAGAATTGATATTAGCATTTCAAATTGCCTTGGGGTAGTACAATAGCTTGACAAAAGTGGAGGCACAACTTCTCTTTTTTGTTTTTCTTTTTAATAATTACACAGAATTCACCAAGTATAGAGTTAGTGGTAGGGTTTGGGCAACTACATTAAGCCAAGCTCACTGGCCCATCCATGGATCAAAGTATTTAGCTCAGTTTCGAATTGTTGAATTAGACAGCAGAGGTCCAAAGTTCCTGAGCCTCTAGGTGGCACAGCCCCCAGAACGTTCCAAGGGGATGGAGGTTTAGCAGTAGCCTGACTGTTATGTCATCCACTGGGAAGAGAAAATATGTGACCAGAAATATCTCTTATGTGGCAGTTTATGTCCATTTCCTCTGACATAGTCATCACCAGACATCACTGTAGGGACCATTTGGCAGCTTTCTGACACCAGCATGGAGACTAGAAAGTTAGGAGATACCCACATTGGAGAAGAGCTGGAATTGATTAACTATTGGTGATGAAGTCACATTTTTTGTCAAGGGTAGAGACCGGGAGATATTTTTAAGAGACTGAGCACTTTTTGTTTTATCAAGGAAACCCCGAGGCAGCCTAGACAACACAAGCAAGAATCAAGATGACCAATACTTTCCCACCAGCCAGATATCTGCCTGAGCTGGGAGGAGTAGTCTCACAAGAGTCAGGGAGATAGGCTGCCTTTTTGTCTAGTCACTGTGAGATGACAGGGTCACAGGGTCACTCAGATCTGTTTGTTAATCCTTGTGCCCCCTAAACTGCACAGTGGCTTGTTAGATAGGAGGATAGTGAAAGGAGCTCTACAGAGGGGCAGCCTTATCGAGACTCCGGGGTCCCCAGCTGGCTCTGGCCCTGTGCACAGACACTCTGCAATATTTACTAATACCTTTCATTAGAAAAATACTGCTCTAGACCCTGAGGGGAGTTACAAGGGCTGTAAAGGTCCTCACCATTCATGAGAATGAAGGTATGACTCTATTTGAAACTAGTCAATAGAAATGCAAGTGACATCAACTTATCATCCATCTCAGCCACACAGAGATCTACACAAA
The DNA here is from genome assembly GCA_004026665.1 of Murina feae. NCBI lineage: Eukaryota > Metazoa > Chordata > Mammalia > Chiroptera > Vespertilionidae > Murina > Murina feae. Next base: position 12,745 of record PVJC01044346.1, read on the forward strand.
TACCCCACCAGCTCATCAGTGAGACACACAGCCAATCTTAGGACTAGAAGCAGACTCAGCAATCACCTGGAACAAACCTCTGCCCAATTTTCAGATGAAGAAATGGGGCCCAGAGAAGGGAAGTCCTGTGCCCAACACAGTTAGGAGGAGGCAGAATCAGAAGTAGAACCTTAGGCTGTGGAGCCGTCCAGGGTCCCCAGTCCTGCCCTTGTTGCCTGTCTCCTCTTGTGAGTTCTGGGAAAGAATGAAGTGATAGAAGCCAAATAATCCAACAATCTGGGTTTTAATCCCAAAGTGCTTCTCAATAATGAAGACAGCACATGGTTTTGCCCTTTTTCACCTATAAACTGACAGAAGAATAAAATGACAAGTTACAAAAATAGCATGAGGATAGTCTTGCCCCTGAACTCTACTTGTATCTTCCTAACATAGTTATGCCAGTCTATCTTCCACTCTTAGCACAGCTTCCTCATTAAATCTATGCAAGCATGCTAGTTAAAGCATAAGTGCTGGAGCCAGGGCCCCTGCCCTTGCTGGCTGTGTGTGTGTGACCTTGAGCAAGTCCCTTAAAGGACAGGTTTCTCCCATACTTTCCTATTTGGAGAGTAAGGAGGTTGGACCAGATTCTCTCAAGATTCTGTTTAACGCCATTGTGATGGTCCTCCTATTTATTGAAGACTGTTAAAAACAAATGGAAAATGTGCCAATTAGAGGAGAAGGTGGGTCGGGGAGCAGGCAGTGGTGGGAGAAGATGGATCAAAGAGCCTTTCACTCAGCTAAAAACCTTATTTCTCCTCACCTTGCTTTTGCGATGCTTGTGACGACAGAGGAAGAACACAGGAATTTGGAGTTGCCACTGAGGAAGACAGTGTGGTCAGGAATATGACCAGGAAGCCCAGGTTACATCACACAGCAAGTGACTGGCTAAGGGTTTGATGAAGGTTGGCTATTTAGGCCCAAGCCAGAAATGGAGGGTATCAATGAAATATAAAACTTGGGGATGTATCAGCTGGGATGGACTAAGTGATCACCAGGGTTACCCCCCAACTAGCTTGGATGCCATCTGTGGCGGAATTGGAACTAATAAATGAGAAGGCCTGGAAATGGGGCCCCGGGGTCTGCAATTTCACCAGCACCTCTGATGATTTTTAGACTTAGGTTTCAAAACCACTGATATGGTCCATCCCCTTGCTTACAAATGAGACTCAACCAGTTCTTTCTTCTCTGCTTCCTTCTGGTGGTGGTTCAATGTAGAGAAGTAGAGTTTGATGCCAGCATTGGTCTCTCTTCTGAGTCACAGTGTGCAGGGGGCTAGCGAGTAAGTATAAGAAGAAATGTGGATGAGAAATAGCTAGAAAATTCTCCAGGCCTTGGGCAAAGGTGTATTTTCTTTTTTTTTTTTTT
>PVJC01044347.1:0-14143 GCA_004026665.1 Murina feae
GGGGGCCGGGAGAGAGAAGGCAAACTTTGGGGTGATGTGGAGAGAGGGGCGTAGGGGAAGCAGGGGGAGGGCATGTCACTCAGACAAAACGGGTCCCCACCCGGGGTCCTGGGCTCTGGAAGGAGCGAGGAGACAGGAGACGCAGGGCCCTGGTTTAGAGCCTGCCCCAGCCTGTCAGGTGCCGGCGCCCCGGGAGGGGGCAGAGGGCAGGGCCCACACCTCGGCCCATCCTCTCGCCTCCCCGAGGCGTGGCGTCGGGTGTGGGGACGCATTTAGAACTGTGAAGCCGGCCCCGCACCTGGGGTGCAGGGAAGGGCAGGCGACGCAGAGGCCAGGAGAGGCCGCCTGGCCCACCCTCACCCCATCAGCACCCCTGTCTACTACCCCCGAGGCTTGGGCACCAACCCAGGGCACCTCGCTTGGAGAATTGGGGGGGCAAAGACACCCAGCCTCCGGGAAGGGCCGCATCCCCTGCCCAGGGCCAGGAACCTCCCCCGCCCCCCCAGGTTCTGCAATGAGGGCAGGACCGTCCCCTGGGAAAGTCGGCCACTAACCCTGGACACGGAGGAGAGAGAAGAGAAAATACACAGGTTCCAGGACCCCCCTTCTCCCCCCTTCTCATTCTCAGAGCCCTGTGCAGGGAAGGTGTGGCAGGAATGGGGTGAGAGGAGGCTGTCTGGGGAATGAGGGCCCCCCCCCCGCCTCCCCACAGACTTCTGTCAGGAGACAGAGCCTGAGTTCACACGCGAGGTCACATTTGGGTGCCTACGGGTAGGGGTGGGGGTGGGGGTGGGTGAACCCAGAGATGTGAGAGCCGCAGAGAGGGAAACTGAGGAAAGCGGTGGCAGGTGGGGGCCAGGGAGCAACAGGTGGGCTGAGGGGCCTTAGGCTCCCACCTGGGCTGCTGCCATCTGGTTTCGGAGCCCCGAGCCGGAGGAGGCGTGAGGCTGTGCGCACCCCAGTGCGCAGCAGAGCGCAGCCCCAAGGTCAATGGCAGCGCTGGCAATACAATAATAATAAAGCGCACCCAGCAGCGTGCCCTGCGTCCTCTCCGCGGGCTGGTGCCGGGCGAGCGCCTCAGGGACTGCTCATGGATTCCTCACCACCACCCTGAACCCCGCTCCTCACGGCCCAGCCTGAACCCTGGGGTTCCTAGAGGGTGTGTGGGGAGAGGCCTGGGGGGACACAGGGGAGAAGTTCAACAACTTAGCGGGGGCCCGAGGCCTCCTGCGGAGGGTCTGGCCCTCCCTGCCTGTGGTGTGTGGCTCTCGCTGAGAAATCTGAGAAATCCCAGCTCCCATGCCCTGGGAGGCCTAATCGGGGGGTGGGGGGCCAGGCACCCGTGGGGTCCCGAGAAGCAGCTGCATGGAGCTGGCCTTCCTGAACAGGTAGCACAAGGCACCATCGGGCACATGGTCCAGGGGTCCTCCTACGTTTGTACTCATTTCAGACAGAGAGAGGAAGAGAGAGAGAGAAACATCCATGATGAGAGAGAACCATGGATCGGCTGCCTCCTGCACGCCCCGCGCCGGGGATGGAGCCCGCAGCCCGTGCACATGGGCCCTGACCGGGATTCCAACCCTGACCTCCTGGTTCGTAGGTCGACGCTCAACCACTGTGCCACACTGGCCGGGCTGGAGAAAGGGGCTTTCAGATGAGACTGAAATAATGAGAAAGCGGCAACTGCTGGGGGCGGGGGGGCAGGGGAGTCCCCAGGGAGAGGAATGTAGGAGCAGAAGCCCTGGCAGGGAGCTTGGCCCCTCGGAGGGAGGGAGGAGACGCGTGTGGCAGGGTGTCCAGGGGAAAAGGGAGGGCAGAGCCTCGGGGCTGCTCAGACGCAAACCAGGCCTCAGTGCGAGGCTCTGACTCCCCGTCTCCCCGTCCCCCCCGGAGGTTGCCTACAGTGGAACTCCAGCAGCAGTCCTGAGCTCTCCGCCCCACCCCCGCCTTTCTTTTAATCCTCACCTAAGGATATTTTTAAATTGATTTTTAGAGAGAGTGGAAGGAAGAAAGAGGGGGAGAGAGAGAGAAACGTTGATGTGAGAGACGCAGGCCGGTGGATGGCCTCCCACGCGTGCCCTGACCTGGGCCGGGGGTTGAGCCTGCAGCCCAGGGACGTGTCCTTGACTGGGAATCAAACCAGAGACCCTGTGGTCTGTGGGCTGATGCTCTAACCACTGACCCAGACCAGCTGGGGCCCACTTTTCATTCCCATTTTCAACACTGAATGCGGCCTGCAGAAACCCTATTCCCTACGAGAGGGTGGTCACGGTAGGCACTCCCATAGCAATGGGGGCTCGCATGGTATATGGACTGTTTCAAAAAACCAAGCCGCCATCGTAGATTTCCTCTGGGATGGTGTTTCCAGGCTTAAACCAAACATCACATTTCTTTACTTCAAGCTATAATTAAAAAAAAAAAAAAATCCACTCCGTGTTTTAACTGCTTGTCTCAACCTGATCAGAAGTTCTGATGGGCCTTGGCGGGCGAGCTCAGTGGTTATAGCATCGGCCCATACACAGAAGGGTCCCGGGTTCAATTCTCGGTCAAGGGTTCGTGCCTGGGTTACGGGTTCCATCCCCGGCCCCAGTCAGGGTGCCTGTGGGAGGCAACCAATCAATGTGTCGCTCTCACATCAACTTTTCTCTCTCTCTCTCTCCCTCCACCCCCCCCCTTCCATTCTCGCTAAGAATCAATGGGGAAAAAATACCCTTGGATGAGGATTTAAAAAAAAAAAAAAGTGCTGATGGGCAGTTAGGTAAACCTTTGATAAATAAACTATGGGGGAGAGGAGGACATTTTCCACTTAAGACAGTTTGGTTTGCTCCAAAAACCCTTTCCAGGCAGGACCCCCGGCGTTCCTGTTTTGTTGGATACACTTACACGGCGCCTGCTGTGAGCCTTCTCCTCTGCTGGTAAAATGAGCGAGATGGTCAGGGAGGGAGCAGAGGTCTAGGAGGGGAACCTCACAGCGCGCGCGAGGCAGGGCCTCGCTTACCTCCCATGCCGGCCTCCCTGTGCCCCCATCCCACACCCTCACCCTCCTCACGCACTGAGAGGGGAACACGGAGCTGGACACTCAGCTTCTACAGCTGCCGCCCGCTGTCCTGAGTCGGTGCGGCCGACCGAATGTCCCGAATGTCGGTGCGGCGCTCTCCACCCCCCCCACACACACACACACACAAACTCCCACACTCTGACACGCTTCCCGCTTCCGGAGCACTGGCCTTGGCCCTGGGAGAGCTTTTGTGATTTTTTTTTTAACCAATGAGTGACGCCACATGGCATCCAAAGCTGGGTATTAAGAGAGATGATGCAGCCTCCTCTTAACTCGCTGGAATACTTGCTCTTGAGCCTTCGGTGCTATAGAAGCCAGCTGAAGGCCCTGAGGCTGCCATGCTGAGAGGAAGCTCAACTAACCCACGTGGAGAGGCCCTGACAACGAAAAGGGAGAGATGCTGGGCCAGCACACAGCCACTCCAGCTCTCCTCGGTTGCAGCTCTAGCCACCCTCTCACTGAAGCCTCTTTAGAGACCCAGGGCTGGCACCGCCCAGCAGAGTCCTTTCCAAATTCTTTTTTAAAAAATTGATTTGAGAGAGAGAGAGAGAAAGAGAGACAGAGAGAGAGAGAGAAAGGAACATCAATTTATTGTTCCACTGGTTTATGCATTCGTTGGTTTATTCTTGTTTGTGCCCTGCCTGGGGACGGCACCTGCCACCCTGTGGCATGTCGGACAATGCTCTAACCAACTGAGCTAACCAGGGCCTTCGCAACTTCGTGACTCACAGAAACCGTAAGTGATGCTACCGTGAACTGGTTGTTTCAAGCCACTAAGCAGCAGGGGCCATTTGTTACTCGGCAGCAGGTGACAATAGCAGTCAGCGGCGCAGAAGCACAGCTCTCTCGTTGCTTACCAGCTGGGACACTCTCAGTCCAGCTGCGGTTTGAAACTTTGGCTCAAATAAGCAGGGGCGCCCCCCACCACCACCGCCCTGGTCTCAGTGTCTAGATCACATGCCCCACAAAGGAACCAGACTCCTTGGAACAGTAACTGCTTCCTGGGTTCGGGCGGGGGGAGGGAGGGGGCGGGGGGGGGGGCCAAGTGCACAGAAAGCCTGGGACACCTTTTGTGACAAAAAGGTGAGAAAGTACTCAAGGACGAACGGGGTGTCACACTCAAAGGACACAGGAGCCAGCTTGGAGGGGCTCCGACTGGCAAAAGGTGGGACGGTTGGAGCATCAAAAGGAATGACTGTGCCCTGACCAGTGTGGCTCAGTGGGTAGAGTGTTGGCCTGCGGACTGAAGGGTCCCAGGTTCGATTCCGGTCAAGGGCATGTACCCTGGTTGCAGGCACATCCCCAGTAGGGAGTGTGCAGGAGGCAGCTGATCGATGTTTCTCTCTCATCGATGTTTCTGACTCTCTATCCCTCTCCCTTCCTCTCTGTAAAACATCAATAAAATACATATATTTTTTTAAAGAAATGACTGTCATGACGGTGACATGTTTTGTGAGTAACACATCTCCGTGCATGCATGTGTATGTGTGTATATACATACATGTATGTCATAGATACGATGATATGCCCATATGATAGAAAGATAATCAGCCAAGCAGTGATGATTCTCTCTCTCTCTCCCCCTCTCCCTTCCTCTCTGAAATCAATAAAAAAAATGTGTTTTTTAAAAAGTGTAAATCACAAAACAACAATGAGATACCATCTCACACCGGTCAGAATGGCTATCATCAACAAATCAACAAACGACAAGTGCTGGGGAGGATGCGGAGAAAAAGGAACCCTCATGCACTGCTGGTGGGAATGCAGACTGGTGCAGCCACTGTGGAGAACAGTATGGAGTTTCCTCAAAAAACTAAAAATGCAACTGCCATTTGACCCTGCGATCCCACTTCTAGGAATATATCCTAAGAAACCAGAAACACCAATCAGAAAGGATATATGCACCCCTATGTTCATAGCAGCACAATTTACCATAGATGAGATTTGGAAACAGCCTAAGTGCCCATCAGCAGATGAATGGATTAGAAAACTGTGCTACATCTACACAATGGAATACTATGCTGCTGTAAAAAGGAAGGAGTTCTTAGCATTTGCAGCAGCATGGATGGCGCATGGATGGCACTGGGGGATAAAAGGACTTTTATGCATGCATTTAAGCATAACCAATGGACACAAATCACTGGGGGGTAGGGGAGGCTGGGGGAAGGGCAGGAGAAAAAAAGAGATTTGTACTAATCTTTGTAATACTTTATGTAATAAAAAATATATAAAAAAAGAAAAAAAAGTATAAATCAGACCATATCATCCCTACCCTCAGACATTCTGAGGACCCCCCACCCGACTTTGAGTGGAGCCTGTACTCCTCACAGAGGCGTCTGAGGGCCTGCGTGGTCTGGGCCCGATACCACGCCAACCTCATCTCCTGCCACTCGCCCCCTCGCTCCCTGCACTCCAGCCTCGCCCACTCGGTGAGCTCATTCCGACCTCAGGGCCTTTGCACTCGCTGCCCTCTGCCCGGAACGCTTCTCTCCCAGGTTTGCATCTGGCTGACTCCTTCTAGTTTTCAGGTCTCAGTTCCATTACTGCCACCTCCAAGGGGCCCCTCGTGTCCAACTTACCAGTACTTCTAGGCCCCCGCCCACCCGCTCCTGGCCACTGTCTGGGCGGCTTCTGTGTCCTGTCTTCTTCTGCGAATTCATCCACGACGGACATCTTCTCACCCGTTTGCCTGCGACTCGCTGCTCTCTCACCAGAAGGCCAGTTCCTTGAGAACAGAGGCCTGGCCTCGGTGGTGACTGCATCCTGGGCGTCTGGAAAGTGTCAGGAAAATTACGTATGGTCATTAAATCTGTCAACTACACACACTCCGTCCAGTCTCCTACGCACTGCGACTGTTCCTTCTTGAAACAAACCCCCCACCTCGGCATAGCAAACATTGACCGGCCGTGTGGTGTCTCCTATGCATTAGCCTTAAAACCACACAGAGCCCTAGCCGGTGTGGCCCAGTGGATGGAGCATCGGCCTGCGGACTGAATGGTCCTGGGTTTGACTCCAGTCAAGGGCACACGCTGGGGTTGTGGGCTCGATCCCCAGTGTGGGGCGTGCAGGAGGCAGCCGATCCATGATTCTCTCTCATCATGGATGTTTCTATCTCTCCCTCTACCTTCCTCTCTGAAATCAATACAAATATGTAAGTAAATAAATAAAAAAGACACAGCTATGAATCTTAGCATCCTGGAGGCCAGACGTGCAAGACTGGTCTCACTGGGCAACATCAGACACAGGGATAGAGAGCAGACGGTCAGCTGTCAGAGGGGATGGGACTTGCAGGTCTCGGTAAGAAGGTGAAGGGGTGAAGAAAAAGCACAAAAACGCCTCGTCGACACAGACAGCAGTAGACACAGACAGCAGTATGGGGCTGACCGGAGGGAGGGGGGGCAGGGGAGGTAGAAGAGGGTAAAGGGGGGTAAGTGGTGATGGAAGGAGACTTGACTTGGGATGGTGAGCACACAATACACGGATGGTGTCGTATAGAATGGTACACCTGAAACCTACATAATTTTATTAGCCAACGTCACCCGAATACATTCAATGAAAAGGGGGAAGTCATTATAAGTTTAAGGAGAGAGTGTAGATGGGGCTGGGGGAGGGGGGGGCAGGGAGCTGTGCTCCATGGAGACCCTAGGAGTCTGCTGGCATTTCTTTTTTTCCGCCGGCATTTTTTTTTTCTTTTTTTAAATAGTTTATTGATTTTTTTTACAGAGAGGAAGAGAGAGGAATAGAGAGTCAGAAACATCGATCAGCTGCCTCCTGCACACTTCCCACTGGGGATGTGCCCGCAACCAAGGCACATGCCCTTGGCCGGAATCGAACTTGAGACCCTTGAGTCTGCAGGCCGACACTCTATCCACTGAGCCAAACCGGTCAGGGCGGCTGCCTGCATTTCTCGCCTGAGGCCTCACATCGCTGCAGTGTCTGTTTGCACTGCCGCTGGCTTCCTCTGACCCTGACCCTCCGCCTTCCTCTTCTAAGGACATTGGGCTCACCTGTAATCCAGGATAATCCCCCCACTTCAGGAGCCTTGATGTAGTCACATCTGCAAAGTCCCTTTCGCCGTGTAAATCAACATACTTTCGGTTTCCCAGGGATTAGGACGTGGGATCGGGAAAGAGCAGGTGGAGAAGACAGAAAAGTAGAAAAAAAAAACAAAAAAAAAACACAAAAAAGCCCTGGTCTGGTTGCTCAGTTAGTGAGGGATCGTCCGACAGGCCATGGTTGCGGACACGTGTGAGAATCAACCAGTGAATGCATAACTACCGGCAAGTGGAACAGCAAGTAGGGCAGTGGTTCTCAACCTTCCTGACGCCGCAACATTTTAATACAGCTCCTCACGTGGTGGTGACCCCAACCATAATATTATTCTCGTTGCTACTTCATAGCTGTAATGTTGCTACTGTTATGAATCGTCATGTAAATATCTGATATGCAGGATGTATGTAGGCGACCTCTGTGAAAGGGTCGTTCGACGTCAAAGGGGTCACGACCCACAGGTTGAGAACTTCTGAAATAGATGTTTCTCACTTTCTCTCTCTCTCCCTTCCTCTCACTCTCTCAAATCAATTTTTTTAAAAATAAATTTTATTGATTTTTTTACAGAGAGGAAGGGAGAGGGATAGAGAGTTAGAAACATCGATGAGAGAGAAACATCGATCAGCTGCCTCCTGCACACTCCCCACTGGGGATGTGCCCACAACCAAGGCACATGCCCTTGACCGGAATCGAACCTGGGACACTTCAGTCCGCAGGCTGACGCTCTATCCACTTAGCCAAACCGATTAGGGCTCAAATAAATTTTTTTTAAAAAGAATAAAATAAAAAAAAGTAGAGCCCTGGCCAGGTAGTTCAGTTGGTTAGAGCATCATCCTCACATGCCAAGGTTGTGGGTTCAATCCCTGGTGAGGGTACATATAAGAAGCAACCAATGAATGCATAACTAAGTGGAACACAAATTGATGTTCTCTCTCTCTCTCTCTCTCTCTCTCTCTCTAAAAAAATAAAAAAATCCTCCCCTATATAATAAAAGGCTAATATGCTAATTGACCAAACAGCGGAACGACTGGTTTGCTATGCCGCTCACTGACCACCAGGAGGCGGCAGATGCTCAACACAGAGTTGCCCCCTGGTGGTCAGTGCACTCCCACAGGGGAGCTCTGCTCAGCCAGAAGTCCTGAGTGGGGCTCATAGCTGGTGAGTACAACTGTTATGGGGGGCCTAAGCTGTCAGTTGGACATCCCCTGAGGGCTCCTGGACTGCAAGAGGGTGCAGGCTGAGGGACTTCATGCCCTAAGTGCACAAATTTTGTTCACTGGGCCTCTAGTCAATAAATAAATTAAAAAAAAAAAATTTTTAAGTAGTCTTTAAAAAAGTAGAAAGACGTTCCATATCACTCCTTCTAAATACAATCACTCCTCGTCAGTTTGGTGCATTGCTACTTAGTCCCTAACAGCACGGGGGAACTCGTACTTCATATACAGCGTGTGCACTTGCTTTTGTTCATTGAACATTACCTCACCAGCATCTCCATGCTCACGTGTGTTCCTCAACTTGTCATTTTCCCGTGGCTGCGTCATATTCCATTGAGTTGGTTAACTTACCCACTCCCTTGGGGTCGGGTGCGAGGTCATTTCATTAAAGGGAACTACTGTGTGTGTGAGCCTCTGCTGGACTCAGGTGACATCTACCTGCTGTCCGCAGGGTGGCAGCACATCACATTCGGACGCCATACGGGCATGTGTGTCTGTTTCGCTGCACTCCCACCTGCGGCCAGTAGAACCTTACAAAGTGTTGCTCACTTGATGGGCAGAAAAAAGAGCCAATGAGCTGCTTTAATGCTGGGCCCATGGGTTTGTCAAAAGGAAGCAAACAGAACAGTTAATGTGAAAAATCTGTGCTAGCTTTCACTGTAGGGTTTGGTTAATGACCTAGTAATCCGACTTCTAGGAACTTACATTAAAGCAATAACCAGGCCTGGCTGGTGTTGCTCAGTGGTTGAGCGTCGACCTATGAACTAGAAAGTTATGGTTCAATTCCCGATTAGGGCACCTGGCCCGGTTGCAGGCTTGATCCCCCAGTGTGGGGTGTGCAGGAGGCAGCCAATTCAAATATATATATATTTTTTATTTTATTTTATTTATTTATTTTTTTAAAGAAATAATCAGAGAGGGTACCGGCTGGCTTAGTTGGTTGGAGTATTGTCCCCTACACCAAAAGGTTGCCGGTTTGATTCCAGATCAGAGCAACGACCTAGGTTTCAGGTTCAACCCCTGGTTGATTTCAGAGAGGAAGGGAGAGGGAGAGCGAGAGAAACATGGATGATGAGGGAGAATCATGGGTCGGCTGCCTCCTGCACGCCCCCTACTGGGGAGTGAGCCTGCAACCGGGGCATGTGCCCTGACTGGGAATCAAACCAGGACCTCCTGGTTCATAGGTCGGGGCTCAACCACTGGGTCACACCGGCCAAGAATAAATCCATTTTAAAAAATAAATTACTAATTAGTTCTAACTGGTGAATTAGACTGAGGACAAAATCTTAAAAACAAAAGCTGCGGGAGCTGTGCCCTTCCAAATGTACCTTCCACGGCTCTGGTTAATCTGTTTGTTCTCCCCTCATTAGACAGAAAGCTCCTTGCGGGGTAGAAGGGCTGGGCTATCCTCGGTCTGGCCGGCCTACCGTGTATCCCCTCCTTTTTCTAATAATGGCGCCCTGTCGTCTGGGGACGCTCCCTGTCCTACTTCCATTTTATGTGATTTCCGTGGAGCTAGCTCGTCCCTGGGCCTCAGGCTTTTCTCCTGATCAGTGAGAACCAACCTCGGGACCGACCAGTTCTGGGGGCGGTGAGCTTGGAGACTGTGGCTGGAGCTGCCAGGGACCACCCCACTCTCAGGGCTGCTGCTCACACACACGGGCAGGTGTGCTCACACATCAGCCCTCTCACTTCTCTTGCCGAACCTTCCAGCCTGGATGCAGGACTGGGCCAGGGCGGGATGGAGGGATGCCTTTTTGAAATTTATCTACCTGGAGGTAGTGGCTTTGGTTTTGTTCTGTTTTTTTTAAAAAATATGTATTTTTATTGATTTCAGAGAGGAAAGAAGAGCAAGAGAAAGAGGTAGAAACATCAATGATGAAGGAGAATCATTGATCGGCTGCCTCCTGAACGCCCCCTACTGGGTATTGAGCCTGTAAACCAGGCAAGTACCCTTGCCCAAGAATCGAACCCTGACCTCCTGGTTCGAACATAGGTCGATGCTGGACCACTGAGCCACACCGGCTGGGCAGTAGTGGCTTTTGAATTTGTCCATCCCAGGGGCCTCTTTTTTAACTTGTTTTGTAATTTTCCCTTAAGGCAGCTGGTGACTCTGCCATAGTGGAGCAGAGGCTGCCTGAGCGTGAAGGGAAAGCAGGCGGGAGAAACAAGGTGAGTGCCTGATGCAGCTGTTCCTGATGCAGGCTCTATTCAAACTGGACAGCTATATTAACCACGAAATGTGCACTCTCCCTCCCCCCGCCTTTTTTGTTTTGTTTTGTTTGTTTAAACCAGTTTCACTGGGGTTCTGTTACTTCTGTTACTTGCCAGTGTGACAGCCTGGCTGATATTTCGAGGACCTGGCCCAGCGCTCTCATCCCCCCAGGCCCAGCAGCTCACCTAACAGGAAGCCAAAGGGCGGCCTCAGCAGCAGCAGCAGCAGCAGCAGCAACAGCAGCGAAGGCAGGTGTACTGACCTGGTTCTGCCATTGCAATAGCGGCAGGTGCAGCGATTAAGTGATTTGTCCAAATGCCGCGGAGACCTGCCCGTGGGTTGTGCGCTCCGGGCCTTGTGTTCGTCTCCAGGCGGTCAGTCTGCTGCGGTTCACGGAGAAAGCAGCTCTGAGACAGGCAGGGAGCAGCGCAGTCTCTTCCGACGTCCACTCGGGGTGTTTCCCCTCGTGCTGCCTCTTGGCTGATAGTGGCCGAGAAAGCGTTCTGGGGGGACAGTCGACGCGTAGGAAGCTCACAGCGCTGGCAGAACCGCAGCGGCCTGGCGACTGCAGCGCCCATGAGGATGTGGGAAAGCGTCCTCCGCCCGGTCACCGGCACCAGGGAGACCTGAATGCCCCACACCCTGCACACCCTGGCCGTGGCCTCAGCATGTGTGGTGGTGGTGGGGGGTCCCTTAGGCTTGGTCACGTGACTGCTTTGGCCAATGGCGGGTGGACAGAAACAGTGTCAATTCTGAACCTAGGACTGAAGAGGCCAGGGACCTTGGCCGTTTTTTTTAAATTTTTTTTAAATTTATTGATTTCAGAGGAGAAGAGAGAGGGAGAGACAGAGACATCAATGATGAGAGAGAATCATTGATCAGTTGCCTCCTGCACACCCCAACTGGGGATGGAGCCGGCAACCTGGGCATGTGCCCTTGGCGGGAAGGGAACCTGGGACCCTTCAGTCTGCAGGCCGACGCTCTATCCACTGAGCTGAACGGGAAGGGCTGGCACCTTGTCTTTAGTCCTCTGGGTCTGTGCGTCGCCTGGGCCCCAGAATCAGCACCTAGAGCTCCCCTGAGCCAGCCAGACCTGCTGCTCTCGACAGAGCGGTCCTAAACCAGTCGGTCTGGCGCATAAGCCTCATGATTTTTTGAATTGATTTTTTTAAGAGAGGAAGTATGTGTGTGGAGAGAAAGAGAGAGAGAGACAGACTCTGATCGGTTGCCTCCCATACGCGCCCCGGCTGGGATGGACCCCGCAATCCAGATGTGTGCCCTGACCGGGAATCGAACCCGCAACCTTTATGGTACAGGATGATGCTCCCACCAGCGGAGCCCCGGCCAGGGCACACACACGACTGTCACTTGAAGTTGCGGAGTTGCTGGCATTCATTACACAGCAACAGCTGCCGATGACAGGAAGTGCTTGTTGAAATGAAAATGGACGTCTGTGAGCCCGCCTCTCCTTATGTCCCCCGCAGGGAGACAGGTGTGTCCCCAAGGAGACCTGTGGACGGATGTTCCCGGCGACAGTTGTTGGTAGCAGCGGAGACGGCAGAGACGGCCTCCGTGTCCAGCAGCGAGAGAATGGGTGCGAAGAGGCGAGCGCGCTGGAATGTGACGGCGGCTTTTTAAAGAAACGGCACCGGCTGATTTAAATAGATCTGGATAGATTTCCCAGGCGCGCTGTGGAGCGAGAAGAGCAAGCTGCAGAACAGCATGTACGGTGCGATCCAATTTATGTGAAAACACGCTCGCATGCTTGCTCAAAACAATACTACTCATCTACTCGACAATACTATGCAGCCGCGGCTTTCCTGGGTACACAGACACCCTCTCAGACAGACGCCTGGCGCGGCCCGCCAGCAGCTCACAGCCATGGTTACTGCCGGGACGGAGTCTCAGGTTGGAAAGAGGCGATCAAGGGGGACTTGAGCTTCATCTGTAAACTGGGGTTTTTTTTTTTGTTTTTTTTTCATTTTTTAAAGTGATATTGTTATTGATCTCAGAGAGGAAGGGAGAGGGAGAGAGAGATAGAAACATCTATGTTGAGAGAGAACCATGGATCGGCTGCCTCGCGCACACCCTCCACTGGGGTTGGAGCCTGCAACCCAGGCTTGTGCCCGTGACCGGAATCAAACCCGGGACCCTTCAATCCGCAGGCCGACGCTCTATCCACTGAGCCAAACCGGCCAGGGCTGTCATGCTTCTTCCAGCTACACCAGCTTTCTGTCCCTGCAATGCACCGACATGCATTCTTTCTCCGGCTTGGAACCGATGTTGGCTAAGCCACGAGGCGGACCAAGTACATGTTCAAGGGCCAACCTGGAGGATAGCCCTCCATGATTGGGGGTGGGGGTGGGGTAATATTGCAAGAAGCCATTAGGGAAAAAACCGGAATACGGGTTCCCTTACATTCTTTTTATTATTTCGTATTTTTAAGTCAACACGGGCCTAGATTTTTCTGTTCTAGGCTCCTCGTCAGGTTTCAGTCTCAGAGTTCGGCCCGCCTCACGCACTGAGCGGAAGACATGGCTCTTCCAGCCTCCGGAAGAGTTTGCATCACATGCGGATTATTTCTTCCTTCGTGTTTAGCAGAACTTGCCAGAGACAATGTCTGGACCCGGAATTTTCTTGGTGGTTAATTTTAACTTACTGATTCAATTTGCCTGAATGGTTTTATGACTAAGCAAATGCTATATTTCTTCTCGAGTTATTTTTGGTAGGTTATAGTTTTCTAGGGATTTGTCCATTTCACCTATATTTTCAAATGTATTCGTACACATCCAATTTTTACCTTGTTAAATTCTGTAGCACCTTACCCATGTCTTTTTTCTTCTTCTTTTTGGTATTGATTTTAGACAGGGAGGATGAGAAAAACATCAATTTGTTGTTCCACTTATTCAAACATTCATTGGTTGTTCCTTGTATGTGCCCTAACGGGACATGGAACCCATAACCTTGGGGTATCAAGATGATGCTCTAACCAACTGTGCTACCATCCAGGGCATAGATTACATATATATATATATATATATATATATATATATATATATATATATATACACTAATAAAAGTGAAATAGTAAAATTAACCGTTTCTCCGAGACAGGGTAAGCCACGCCCACCAGCCAATCAGAGTGGCTGTATGCAAATTAGCCCAGGCAAGATGGCAGCCGGAAGCCTCGGAGAGAGCAGTGGGTGAATCATGGAAACCAGCGGGCAGCAGAGTGGGCTGGGCAGGTGGTGGCTGATGCCTTGCACGGTTCAGGCGGAAAGGCCCCACACCCCAGTGCTGTGAGCTCCGCTTCGGCTCCGAGCCGCTGGGGAAGGAGGCGCGGAGGACCTGGCCTGCGGGACGCAAAGGCCCCGCACTCCAGCGGCTCTGAGCTCCATTTCGGCTCAGAGCCGCTGAGCTCAGAGCCGCTGGGGAAGGAGGCGCGGAGGACTTGGCCTGCGGGACGGAAAGGCCCCACACCCCAGCGGTTCTGAGCTCCATTTCGGCTCAGAGCCGCTGGGGATCAGAGCCGCTGGGGAAGGAGGCACACGTGGGGACTTGGCCTGCGGGGGAGAAAGGCCCCCCTCTCCCTGCCACTTGGCTGGT
>PVJC01044348.1:0-14133 GCA_004026665.1 Murina feae
CTCCTCTGGGGGCGGGAGCCAGGAGCCCCGCCTGGGACCGTGAGAAGGGGCGGGAGCTGGGGCCGAGAGGGACTGGGGCGGGCAGGGCGGACCTCGGGGTTCCCCGCTCGCCCCTCCTCGGCGTCCTGGGGGGGTCGGGCGGGGCGGCGGCGGGCGGACCGACGGGAGCAGGTGCGGGGCGTGGCGGCGGGTGAGCAGCGGAGGCAGGTGGTCGCGTCCCGACCCCACGGGCAGGTGCCACCTGTCGCTCAGTGTTTTCCCTGACGCAGCAGCAGGCGTCGGGGTCAGGGGAGTGAAAAGTGCATCTGGGTTCCCGGACTCCCGGGGGGAAGGGACCCGGATTCCTGGGTTTGAAGGCGAGGGGGCGGGGCCGGGGCTCCCGGGTGTGAGGGCGGTCGGGGAGCCCAGACTTCCGGATGCCGGGCGCGGGGACTGGAGGTGTTGGGGCTCGGCTGCGTGCCCGACAGGCAGCGAGGTCCGGAGGTGGGTCTGAGGCAGGAGGGGGCTCGAGTCTGGGCTTTGGGGATCCAGGCGAGAGCATGAAAGCAGCAAAGCAAACGAAACACCCCTCGAGCATGGCTGGTTCCACGCTCACGAGCTCTGCCCCGAGGTCCGTGGGAGGCCCCCGGGCTCCCGGGTTGGATTACGTGCAAGAGGGCAAGCCGAGGCCGTGGTTATAAATACCTCCTCGGAGTCGGCAGGAGCCCAGCGCCCCAGGCAAGAGCCCTGGTTGCTATATTCCACGGAAACGCATCACGAACGTCCCCGGGTCTTAACAAGTGAGACGTTGTCAATACCACAGATACCTTTATTGCACCTGGCACTCCAATCCCACACCCATCTACCCACCGTCCCAGCCTCTAGACCCAAAAACTCAAACTCCCAGCATTCCAAGCGGGAAAAGAACTACAACTCCCAGAAAGTTCTGCGCTCAGGAGGGCTCCAGTGAGTAGCAGCCCAAGAATTTTCAAGGCTCGCGCGCTCGTTTGCTATTGGTTTTCAAGGAGGCGTGGCCACAGGAGGTCCGTGGCGGTGATTGGCCGGTAGTTCCTGCTGCTCCAGATCCCAGAGGAGGCGGCGGAGCCTGCGCAGTTCGCGGTGCAAGGCGTCGTCCGTCACCGGCCCGCTGAGGCGCAGGCGCGAGCTGCCCAAGGGAAGGATGAGGGGAGGATGGGAGGAGAAGCTTTCGAAGATGTCCCCTATGAGACCGAAAACTAACAGTTAAGTTCTGAAAATGGGCGTTAGGCAGCCGCGTCAGAGAGAGACTAGGCTGCGTCACGTCCGAAGGAAGGAAAAACTTAACCCCCTCCAGCAACTCCTAGAGCGGGGTCCGCTCCCACACGACGCTTGGCGTTCCGAGGCATCATGGGAGTTGTAGTTCACACTAGAAAAGGCCACCGTTGCCTGGGAAACGGGCGCTGTAGCTGGATTCTTGGGTCCACGAGGAAGGAAGGGCTGGAACTTGGTTTTACCGATTCCTTCGAGTGGGAGGGCCTGGAGCCGGGACTCCTGGGTGACGGGGAGGGTAGTTTGTGGGGAGGAAAGGGCTAGGGGTCCAAATCCTGAGTAAGGAGGAGGAAGGGGCTGGAGCTAAGGATTCCTAGGTCCCAAGGACAGAAGAAGGCTGAGAGCCCCAATGCCTGCCCCCATTGCTCCTCGCCTGTGTCCACAGCATCCCGGTCTGCAGGGAGAGGCTCCCAAGTAGATGGGGGCCCGCGGCCAGGACCCAGCTGGTAGTGGCTGAGCAGATGGTGGAGCTGAGCAGGGGTCAGCGTGGGGTGGTCAGTTCGTAGACTGTTCCAGGAAGCCTGGCGGGGAAGATGAGGTGAGAAGCCTTTGGTCATTATGGAGCAGCTGAGAAATCCTAAATAGAAAGCCCTCCATAAAGGGGCCGGATGTAGTGCGATGTACGGGTGTCTGGGCAGTGTCTTGAGGGCACTGTGAAGCCTGGTGGTCACTGAAGTGATGGTAGGGAAAGGTGTGCTCTCAGCTTTTTTTTTTTTTTTTTTTTTAAGTGATTTGCTGCTCAGCTGGTGTTGCTCAGTAGTTGAGCATCGACCCATGAACCAGGAGGTCATGGTCAGGGCATATGCCCAGGTTCCGGGTTCAATCCCCAGTCAGGATGTGTAGAGAAGGCAACCTGTTAATGCTTCTCTCTCACATGG
The DNA here is from genome assembly GCA_004026665.1 of Murina feae. Taxonomy (NCBI): domain Eukaryota; kingdom Metazoa; phylum Chordata; class Mammalia; order Chiroptera; family Vespertilionidae; genus Murina; species Murina feae. The sequence goes on from PVJC01044348.1 coordinate 2,166, forward strand.
ATGTTTCTCTCTCTCTCTCACCCTCTCCCTTCCGCTCTGAAAACTAACAGAAACATTTTTTTTAAGTGAATTGCTGCAGAATAAATGAAGATCGAAGTAGGCAGGGACAGAGAAGAAACTAACTTGGCCATCCCTTCATAGTGTTGAAGCTGGTGATGTGTACACCTGGTGATTCATTATTGCGCGGTGGCTCCTTGTTGTGTCTGTTTGAAAATTTCTACACCTAACGTAGCTGGCATCGGAATCATCGGTGTGGTCAAAGCCAGAGACTGGACCCAGATTGCCTGGGTTCAGAAACTCCAGTGTGGTGACTTAGTACCTTCTGGCATGTCAGTGTGCCTCGCTCTCCTCATCTGTAAATTGGGGGAGATTAGGAACTACTACGGGGGTTGTTATAATGATTGACTATGGCAAGATGCTAAAGTACTTAGAACATAGCCTGGTGCTTATTAAATGCTCTGTACGCGTTTGACAAATAAAAAATAAATGAAGTCAAGTGACCTAGCCTACCTAACTCTCGGTCTCCTTGTCTGAGAAAAAATTGTCAATTAGTCGCCTACTACATGGGGCTTAGCATTCAACCACAAGTGCTAGACGGTGGCTGGCATGTAGTCGTGTGTTCAATGAGTGGTTTTTAAAAATATATTTTATTGATTTTTACAGAGAGGAAGGAAGAGGGATAGAGGGTTAGAAGCATCGATCAGCTGCCTCCTGCACGCCCCCTACTGGGGATCGAGCCTGCAAGCAAGGTGCATGCCCTTGACCGGAACCGAACCTGGGACCCCCTCAGTCCACGGGCCAATGCTCTATCCACTGAGCCAAAACAGTTAGGGCCAAGGAGTGTTTTAACGATCCCATTCCTTGGTCTCACACCCGACTTCCTGAGTCAGTATGTGTGAGGGTGGGGGTCCTGGAAACTGTTCATCAGTCCCACTGAGGTTCAGATGCAGCCCAGTTTGGACACTTGTTGGCTATTTCCTTCGGGCTGCCAGTGAGTGCATCACCCACGGTGTCTGAGCTGGGACTGGGGGGCCCACGGAGACCGAGGGAAGACCCAAGGGGAAGCTGAATACAGAGCAAGGCTGAAGAGCCAGGGGCCCGGGGTCAGGAGTCACCTTGAGCAGGGAGGTGCGAGGCACACACAGCAAGTTGACAGCCATGGAGAGTTTCCGGAAGAACTCCATGGCAATGTCCCCCAGGCCAGCCCCCTGCAGCCAGTCCAGGACAAGGTCCAGGTTGGTCCGGATTTGGACAGCTCGAGACCACTGATAGAAAGGTCGGCCTTGACCTGCGGGGGGGAAGGGTATGCGCAGCAGTGGGTACCTGGACCCTTGCCCTTCTGCCTTCCAGACCCTTCCTGTCCTTCAGCTGGGGACCTGGAGCTTGCTTTCCGGAGTGCCTAAGAGCGAGGCCTCAGCCTGGGATAGGTCTGACTTGACCTGGCTCTCAGGGCCTCCTTGCCCTCGGCAGCCTGACGCTCACCTCGTTCCATCAGTGAGTTGAGAAGGGACGCATTGGAGAAGAAGAACAAGTAGCCGAAAGTCTGCGACACAAGGTCCGGGTGCAGCTCGCACTGGCTGGTCAGTTCCAGAGCCGCCTGGAACACGCCCAGGGTCGGTCTCAAACCCGGAGGCATGGCCTCCAGCTCCGCGCCAGGTCCCGGAAGCTCTGCCCCGGCTGTGAAGGGGTTACTATCCAGGAGAGCTGGCAGCGTTGAGTACAGAGTCTGAGGAGACAGAGAGATGCCAACAAGATCAGGCTACAACCCCCTCGAAGGGTCAGGGTAGCCGCCTGGGAAGATCCTGGGGCGCTCCGCCAAGGTTTCTGGGAATTGTAGTCCATTTTGCCTTCAACACCCTAAGGATTTCCATGAGTAAATTCCTACTTTCCAGTAGGGCTTCTAGCATGCCTCGGGCCTGGGGCAGCTCAGGTCTTAAGAAAGGCTTTGCAGATGTTTCTTGGGCATTTTTTAAGACCGCCCCTGGTGCCTTACGAACAGAGACAACTCGAGGACAAAGGATACTGAGCAAAGAGGCCCCCCTCTAGTCAAAGAAGTATTTATCCAGAATTCCTGAAGGAAAGAAAAAGAATGGAGAGTCAGGAAGTGGGAGTGGGGTGGCGGTTAGCCAGTGGAGAGTGAGAACAGGCCAAGGGCAGGAAGTAAAGTCAGAGCCAGAGGAAAAACATCAAACCCCATTTGGCAGGGATGTACCGGAAGCGAAGCCTTGGGCAGGAAAGGGGTTCACCATTCAAGGCTCCTCAAGGAACATAGGCTATCTGCCCCCCCACCCCCAAGATCCCCTTCCATTTCATAGATGGGGAGTCAAGCCCGCCCTACGCCCAGAAACCCTGAGAATTCCAGGAAGCGATATGAAAGGCAAGGGTGGTGGAGAGGAGCTGGGGCAGCAAACAGGTCCTGTAGGACGGGCACTCCGGAGAGAAAAAGGTCTGTGTGGCTCAGAAAAGGGGGTGAATTCAGTTACAGAAAGTCAGCAAGCACAGGAAGGGAGGGCTGGCTAAAGAGGACTTCTCGTTTAAATGACCGCAGCTCACGCTATCCCGTCTCTATCTAGGTACCTGTATATCCATCTACCGACTTAGCAGTGACGGAAGAACTGACTCAGGGAAAGGGAGCCTGAGAAAGTGACATCACCGGGGAGGAAGACTAGACTGTCCAGAGGGGATGGAAGAGAAGCCAGAAGGCAGGAAGTGATGTCAGAGAAGCAGGACATCTCGGGAGGGCAAATGGGAAGTGACATCAGAGCGATGTGATGCAGTTAATGGGAAGTTACATTATGCCGACAGGAAGCAAAGGTCAAGGCCAACCTTGGTGAGGTAGTAGACGGACTGCTGGAAGGTGCACATGATGACTTCGTCCAGGAGGGCCATGGCCTCGTCACATAACTCCAGGTCATTGCAGAGCTGTGGGTCTGGGGATAGGCGTTGGGGGGTGAGAGGGAGAACCAGAGGCCGGCAGAGAGGAGCCAGGTGCCCGGGCCCAGCGGATGGCAGTGGGCTTGGAACGGCTGGGGTCCGGGTCTGAGCTCACCCTCCTGGTCAGCCTCCTTCTCCATCTCCAGCACCTTCTCCTGCACAAAGCTCAGCAGTTCTGTGGTGTTGGCCATCCACTGCATGAGCGGCCGCAGCTCCACGGACACAGCCTCGGGCGTCAAGGGCTCCTCAGGGACCCCCTCAGGGTGGCTGGGAGAGGAGGAGGGGACCTGTGATCCTTGCCCAACCCCGCCGTAATGCCCAAGCCCCGGGATCCGCGTCTAATTGTGGCCCAAATCTAACCCCCATTTCACAGCTGGGGTAGTTGAGTCCCGAGGAAGAGCAGAAACTCGCGCTAGGACATGCATGGAGTGAACAGAACTGACTCCAGTCCCAACCCCCGCATCCCTCTCGCTGCTTCTCCCAAGGTTTCTCTTACTTCTCCGGCTGACGGTCTCCAATTTCCTTAATCTTTTCCTGTGGAGCAATAAGGATAGAGTCAGAGCGAGGGAGGGGCATCGGGGAGACAGGCCCAGGGTTCATACCCAGGTTTCTCTAGAAGCACCTTTTAGACAGACTCTCCGCGCTTTCCAAACGGACTCAAGCTTCAGAACGGTCTCCCCTCATCTTTTAAAACACACGCCTCTGCGATTCTGAGGGGTCCCTCTCCCCCCAGGTCCATTTCTCAAACAGGGTTCCTTCCTACCCCCCAGAAACTTCCTAAATCTCCTAAGAGGCCCAACCCCTTCACTGCTGCTCCCTGGCATTCCTGGGTTCCTTCTCCCTCGCCGCTGGGAAGGGTCTGAGGAGCTACTTCAGACCCAGTGAGCTTCCTGCCTCGCTTCCCACAATGACCGCTTCGAGTTTCTCACACCACGGGTTCTCGCCCTCCCGCCCCGCACCTCCAGCTCCCACTCAGAGTGGTGTCTTCCACGGATCCCACAGCTGCCAAGGCAGACACCGCACGGCGGATGAACCCACACCTCCCAGCGCCCCATCCGACCCCTGGTTTTGCAGCCCGAGCCCCTCCCGAGCCACCACCACGGGGAGATGTAGATTCTCCGCGCCCAGCAACAAAACCGGGGTGGAAGGTGGCCGGCGGAGGCCGTGCAAAGGCCCTGGGGCGGAATCGGAGCCCTACGGTGGTTGGGTCGCTCACCCAGACAGACTCCTTGATCAGACGGGCCAGGCGGCCCAGCAGGCGCGGCAGGTGGCCCAGCTCCAGCTCCCGGGCCGAGTGCTGCACGCACAGCGCCAGCAGCGTGGCGGGCCCGAGCGGCGGCAGGTCCCCGGCGCCCGCGGCCGCGGTGCGCACGATCTCCCCAAGCAGCGCCTCCTCCTCCCGGGGCCGGAATCGCAGCACCGGCTCGCGGCCGTCCAGGTAGGCGGCCAGCGCCTCGCCGCGCTCCTGCAGCCCGCGGCCGCACAGGCGGCAGGAGAAGGCCCAGCCGGGGCCGGGCGGCGTGACCCCGGGGCGCGCGGGCAGCCAGGGCGGCCGCGCGGGCCCCGAGCCCCCGACGCGGGGGTCCTTGTACATGAACAGGAAGTGCTCGCCCAGCCCCAGCAGGTCGCCCGGGTGCAGCTCGGCCTCCCGCAGCAGGAGGCACCCGTTGTGCGTGACCGGGGCTCCCCGGGACGGGCGCACCGTGGCCGGGCACTCGGGGTCGGCGCGCACGGTGCAGTGGCGCGGCAGGATGTCGGGGGCGTTGAGGAAGGTGTCCACGTACGGGGCCGGGGAGCCCCCGCGGGCGGAGTTCCCGCCGCGGCCGAACACGTGCTGCACCCGCGTCATCACATAGACCACGAAGTCCTGCGGGGAGAGTGGAGATGCGCTCAGGCAGCGGTTCCGGGGAAACGCATGCTGCCCGGCCTGCGTGGCTCCGTGGCGCAGCGTTGGCCTGTGAACCAGGAGGTCGCTGGTTCGATCCCCGGTTACAGACCCACGTTTCGGCTCAATCCCCAGTAGGGAGCGTGCAGGAGGCAGACGATCAATGATTTTCTCTCATTGATGTCTCTCTCTCTCTCTCTCTCTCTCTCTCTCTCTCTCTCTCCCCCTTCCTCTCTGAAATCAATTTAAAAAAATATTAAAAAAAAATAAAATAGCCCTGGCCGGTTTGGCTCAGTGGATACAGCATCAGCCTGAGGACTGAAGGGTCCCAGGTTCGATTCCGGTCAAGGGCATGGACCTTGGTTGCGGGCACATCCACAGTGGGGGGTGTGCAGGAGGCAGCTGATGGATGTTTCTCTCATCAGTGTTTCTAACTCTCTATCCCTCTCCCTTTCTCCCTAAAAAACTCAATAAAATATATTTAAAAATAAATAAATAAAATAAATAAATAAAGAGACCTCTTCAGGACAATGACAGTCGACTCTCCCATCAACTCCTCTCTCACATGCACATTTCCAAGGAGGGCTCCCGGGATCCCAAAGGACTCGCCAATCACCCCCACCCCCAGGAGTGGGTTCTTCAAAGGCACTCCCCACCCATGCTGGGCTGTCCCATAACACCCAGCCTGGACACCTGGCACTTCCAAGGCCCCCCCCCTCCCTCCCCCAGAGGAAGGGAGAGGGAGAGGGAGATAGAAACATCAATGATGAGAGAGAATCATTGACTGGCTGCCTCCTGCACGCCTCACACTGGGGATGGAGCCTAAAACCTGGGGCATGTGACCTTCCGGCTTATAGGTTGACACTCAACCACTGAGCCACACAGGCGGGGCAGGAACCCCCTTCTTGACTCTACCATTCCCCTCCCTCAGAACCATGGATGACTCCCAGACCTTTCTCCAGTACATTCTCCCGTCTTCTCACCTCCTCTGAATGGACTCCTCCAAAGCAATCCCTACGGTGGACTCTCCCATAATATCCAGCCCTAAGGAGGGGTGCTTCCAAGGACAGTGTGCCCCCATTACTACAATGGACCATTCCATTACCTCCCCCTTCCCCAAAGAATGGACCTTTCCAAGGTAACCTCCTTTCTCCACGGCAACATTCCCACTTCCCTGCCCCTTGCCCCACTTACCCATCATTCCAGCCCCACGATGCAGGCTTCCTAAGGCGTTTCCCCTTCTAAATATAGTTTCAATATTCCCAAAGCAGGGAAGGGACACCTTAAAGAGACTCCCCTTTTGAGCAAAACTCTCTTCCATTATCTCCACCCCATGAATGTACACATCCAAGGAGAACCCCCTTTCTACAATGGACTCTCATTTTCTCCCACCCTATGACGGACTCGCTTCCCACGAGACATAACCCTACAATGAACTCACCTATTACTGGGACCCCCCCATCCCAATAGTCCCATCCCTGGAAAAGGACATCTCCGTAGAGTGGCACTTCTAGCAACACCTCATTAATAGATGTTTTCAAGGACACCCTCTTCTTATAATGGAGGGTCCTGGGGCACCCACCAAGGAAGAGGTGCCTTGCAGAAGACCCCTCCCTAAAAACGACTCTCCCATCTCCATCCCTAAAAAACGCAAGAGTTCAGTCTGATCCGCTTCTTACATGAGACCCTTCTGCTCTCCATGTGCGCCTGAGAGAACAGCCACCCTGATATTCACACATCCTCCTCCGACGCTGAGCTCTCCCATCACCTTACCCAGCGGGACACCTTCTTACAATGGACTTGCTCACCTATCTGCCTCTGGAAAAACGCACTTTTTCAGTCTGACCTCTTTCTGAAGGCAGACTCTCCCATTTTCCGTCCCTGTCAAAGGAATGGCATGACCCACAATATAGGGCCCTAACTGTGTTGGCTCAGTGGATAGAGTGTCGGCCTGCGGACTGAAGGGTTCCAGGTTTGATTCCGGTCAAGGGCACGTGCCTAGGTTGAAGGCTCAATCCCCAGTAGGGGGCGTGCAGAAGGCAGCCAATCAATGATTCTCTCTCATCATTGAGGTTTCTATCTCCCTCTCTGAAATCAAAATATATTTTATATATCCTCCTATATAATTAAAGGGCAATATGCAAATGGACCCTAACAGCAGAACCACTAGGAATGACTGGTCACTATGACACACACTGGCCACCAGGGGGCAGACGCTCAATACAGGAGCTGCCCCCTGGTGGTCAGTGCACTCCCACAAGGGAAGCTCTGCTCAGCCACAAGCCAGGCTGCCAGCTGCCAGCACAGCAGTGGTGGTGGCAGCCCCTCCCACATCCTCAGCAAAGCTAAGGATGTCTGACTGCAGCTTAGGCCTGCTCCCTGCTGACAACTGGACATCCCCAAGGGCCCCCAGGCTGCCAGAGGGATGTCTGGCTGCCAGCTTAGGCCCAATCCCCCAGTGAGTGGACCTAAGCCAGCAGGTGGACATCTCCTGAGGGGTCCCAGATTGCTAGAGGGCACAGGCTGTGCACTGGAACTCTAATATATATATGTTAGGAGCCCAGTGCACAAAAATTTGTGCACTCGGGGGGGGGGTCCCTCAGCCTGGCCTGTGCCCTTTCACAGTCTGGGACCCTTTGGGGGATGTCCACCTGCTGGCATGCCTGGCCAGCCTGGTGAGGGGCTGATGGCTGTTTTCAGGCTGCCCACAGCTCCCATTGACCCAACATCCCAGCAAGGCTAGCTGGAATCAGGTTTCTGGGGTTTATTTATCTTCTATAATTGAAACTTTGTTACCTTGAGCGGAGGCCTAGGCAGGCAAAGGAAGCCTTCTGTTTGCTTTAGCTCCATGGCTTCTATAATTGAAACATTGTTGCTTAAGCAGAGGCCAACTGACCTAGGCAGGCAGTTGCAACGGAAGCCTCCTGTTTACTCTAGCTCCGTGGCTGCCAGCCTCCATCTTGGCTGGATTAATTTACATACAGCCTCTCTGATTGGCTGGGAGGTGTGGCTTGGCTGGGGGTGTGGCTTGTGTGTCTTGGAGTGATGGTCAATTTGCATGTTTCTCTTTTATTAGATTATATATATGACAGAGAATCCCCCATCTAAAATGGTTTCTCCTGTTCCTTAAACCAAGAAGGGATGCTTGCACAGTGAACTCTCAGATTACAGCCGCCCAAGAATAGAGGAGTGCAAATGAATTCCTTTCTATAGTAGTCTCGCCTCTTACTCCTTTTCCCAAGGAATGGACACTTCTAATAAAGTCTCTTTCTCACAGAGGAACTTTGCATGAACTTCACCCAGAAGAATAGATGTTTCCAATATCCCCCCCTCTTCCCATAAAGGACTGTCCCACACTCCCCACATAGACCCTTCCAATTTCACCACATTCCCAAAATAGGCCCCTTTTTTCTCCAACCTTGTCCGGAGGAATGAGCTGTGGCCATACATGCAAACCCCTTCCTACCATGAACTTGCCCCATCCTGTTCTTTGCAATAGTCTTAAACTCTCACCCACACACGCAGCTAAGCTGTGAACCCACCAGCTCTGCCTCTGATAGCAAAAACAGGGCTATTCCGTTAGCTCCACCACCTCCTGCAGTGGCCCTCCCATTGATTCAGCCATAGGTGCTGAGCTTGGCTGCCCCAAAGCAGACAACACTCTAAGGACGATTCTCCTAGTCCTCACACAAAAATAGGAATATTTCCACTAATGCATTTCAGTTCTGTGGATGAAATAACTTCCACTGACGCCCAATCGCTAGCCCTTTCTCCCTCTCATTCCTTAACATTCCAACAAGTCGATTGCCACCCTGATATGTAAACTAGAAAGATCAGCCCTGACCGGTGTGGCTCGGTGGATAGAGCGTCGGCCTGCGGACTGAAAGGTCCCGGGTTCGATTCCGGTCAAGGGCATGTTCCTTGGTTGCGGCCACATCCCCAGTAGGAGGTGTGCAGGAGGCAGCTGATGGATGTTTCTATCTCATCAATGTTTCTAACTCTCTATCCCTCTCTCTTCCTCTCTGTAAAAAAATCAATAAAAATGTTTTTAAAAGAGAAAGATCAGTACCACCTGCCCCCATCCACAATGGTCAGATCATTCCAGTGTAAGCCACCTTTTGACAAAGGATTGGCCCATTCCTTTCCGAGAAATATCGGCTCACCCGGAAGACAGACGCTCCCGTTACTCCCCCTCAATGCACTTTTATGGAGATCTTCCTACAACAGCTCTTCCCTTCTCTTGGGAACGACAGTGCCTTCCCCAGCTTTGAACGAAGGGAACTGCTCCCTCCTTGTCCGGGAATCTTTCTCAGCCACCTACCTACCCTCCTCCACGCCGACCAGCCTCCTACCTTGCTGGGACCACACACCTTGCAGCAGTCGGTAGCCCAAGGAATTCTGGGAGTTGTAGTTCCATCGCCCTTCCACCTAAGGGTGGGGCCTAGGGTTCTCTGCGCAAGAGAGGCGGAGCTCACCTGGGCATCCTGGTAGCCCTGGAGCAGCAGGAAGTAGGGCCGGTTGCTGGGCGCCTGGATGAGGCACTGAGTCAGCTGATCGAAGTCGCTGGGGTCGGTAGGGACTGTCTGGCCGTCGGCCGCCCCTGGGGCCATGCTCAGCGCCTGCTGCCTGCGCTCCTGCTGCCGCCTTCGCCGGCCCTGCAGGCTGAGCTCCGACACGCTTCGCCGCAGGGAAAGGTTTTCCGAGCGCTCCTTGCCCGACCCAGCCGGGGTACCTGACCCCGACCCGGGGCCAGGGCTGGCCAGGGCCGCCCCACCAGATGCTGCCCGGGAGCGGTTCTTCTGTGGCCTCCACAAGGCGGAACCTGAGCCTGTCGGGGAGAGATGAAGGGCAATGAAGGCCGAAACTGGGAAAGGACACAGGGGGAGGCAGGCTCAGACATTGGGAGGTTGTCCAGAGACCACGAGTTGCCCTAGCCCAGTGGGTCTCCACCTTCCTGATGCCTCGACCCTTTAATACAGCTCCTCACGTGGTGGTGACCCCCGACAATAAAATTATTCTCGTTGCTACTTCGTAGCTGTAATTCTGCTATTGTTATGAATCGTCATGTAAATATCTGATATGCAGGATGTATTTAGGCGACCCCTGTGAAAGGGTCGTTCGGCCCCCAAAGGGGTCGCGACCCACAGGTTGAGAACCGCTGCCCTAGCTGGTTTGGCTCAGTGGATAGAGCATCGGCCTTCGGACCAAAGGGCCCCAGGTTTTGGGCTCGGTTCAACGTGCGGGAGGCAGCCAATGATTCCTTCTCATCATTGATGTCTCTCTCTCTTCCTCTCCCCTCCTCTCTGAAATCAATTAAAAATACATATTAAAAAAAAAAAGAGAGAGACCAAGAGTGGGCACCGGAGAGATGAGGCTGCTCCCCACGTTTAGGGGTTGCATATGCTGCCCCTGCACCTGGAATATATTTTTTCCACCCGACTCCTACCCATCCCCATCTTAAAGTGGTCACCTCAGAAATCCATTCATTCTCTCAGCTAATACATTTTGAGCATCTAGTATGTGCAGGGCTAGATTCTGGCCACTAGGGACTTTGCAGTGAGGTCCCTGCCCCGTGGAAACAGAACACCCTTCCCTGACATTCCAAGTTGAGGCAGAGCATGGCATCCCTGGGCGCTGGGGGCTCTGTTTGGGCCCAGCACAGCCCTGGCATCCAGTCGGCGCCTGGGGGATGAGGTGACCCAGTTGAACGGGTGTGTTTCCCACGAAGCTGCAAGATCTAGGAGGGTGGGAACTTCACCTGTCAATGTCCCCCTTGTATTCTCCCAGCATCCTAAATAATGTGCGGCCCACAGTAGGTGCCCAATGAGTGCTTTTTGAAGAAGAATAAAAAAGAAAATAAAAAAGACAATGATGGCCCAGCCGGTGTGGCTCAGCGGTTGAGCATCAACTCAGGAACCAAGAAGTCATCGGTTGGATTCCCAGTCAGGACACATGCCCCGGTGGCAGGCTCGATCCACAATAGGGGGCCATGCAGGAGGCAGCCATGATGTTCCTCTCTCATCAATGTCCCTATCTCTCCACCCCTCTCCCTTCCTCTCTCTCTAAAAATCAATAAAACATTTTTTTTTTTAAATCCTCACCCGAGGATGTTTTTTCATTTCGTTTTAGCGAGAGTGGAAGAGAAAGGGAAAGACAGAGCAAAATATCCACGTGAGAGGAACACATGGATTGGCTTCCTCCTGCACCAGCCTGGGCAGGGAGGAGCCTGCAACTAAGCCCTTGACCGGAATCTAACCCGACGCTCTGAGCCAAACTGGCTAGGACTAAAAATACATATATTTTTTAAAGGACCATGGTAGTTATAATTGCCATTCCTTATTAAGCAACTAATGCGCCAAGGACTGGGCTGAAACTCTTTCTATACACTATCCCGTTGAACCTTCTAGCACTTTGCTGCCTTTAACTGGCTAAGAACGGGTTGGACTCTCAGCTTGAGTTCAAGGCCTGTGAGCTTCACTGCCACGACCACTGCACCTCCCCAAAGGGGACTCAGACACAGAAAAGAGGTTACCGGGCTCCTTGAGCAGCGCCTCGTCCGGTGAGCCGGGCCCCTCCCACCCCTGCCAGGCCCTGTCCCACACTTGCTGCCTCACCCCGATCTTCCCTGGTCTACCCCCTCAAGCCGCACCCAGCGCTGCGGAAGGCCACCAGCTCCAAGGCCCGCCCCCCAGGCTCCGCCCATCCTCAGGCTTTGATCTCGCAGCCCGTTTCTCCGCGCTCCAGGTCCGGCCCCCTTCTAGTCTCCGTCCCCAGAGGGCTGCCTGCCCGCAGCAACTACTGCTCTGAGAGGCCTCCAGCCACGGGAACCCACTCCACACACCCGCCCCGGCCAACACCTCCACCTCCAGGCTCCTCTATTCTGCAGGCCCCGCCCCAGCACCAGAGGCCCCGCCCATGGGCGCTGCCCTTATCCCAAGGGCTCTGGCCTAGCACATCTGGCTGACCCGGGTCCGAACCCAACCTTCCCTCCATTTGACCCTGTGCTATGGTCCCGCCCAAGTCCCTTTCCAGGGGCTTCGTTTCCAGTCTTGCAAGCTTGCCTCGGCCTGGCCCCGCCCCGATGTCAGCTCCAGCCCTTTCCCGCAGGCCCCGCCCCCAAACCCGGCCCCGCCCTCCGGATGGCCCCGC